>JAZHYW010030014.1:0-24856 GCA_037355805.1 Ixodes ricinus
ATTATGGCGACTTAATTATGAATTTCGACTGACGAAGAGTACTACCAAGCCCGAAACGTTTCTTGAGACCATTTTTTTGGCACCTTCGACAAATTACCTCTTTAAAAGGGCAAATATTTGTGAGTATATATATATATTTCTAGGTTTTAGGCGTTATGAAAAGAGGCTTTGAGTGCTTTGTATGTGCAGGTAACGGTATAATTCCGTTAAGGTTTAGACTTACAAAAGCAAAATTAAACATTTATTTTGGTGTTAAACTTTATGCCTTTTAGCCTCCGTGAATATATACAAAAGTGTAAGGAATTAAAATCATTGGCTTTCGTAAATAAGTAAGAAAAGTTCGTCAATTACTTTGTAAAATATGTAATTATTCCCTAGCAACATTACTGATAAATGTAAGGAATTACCAGTAGTTTCACTACTTTTAAGGAATTACATAGAAGTATGTTTAAGACCGCGGAAGAAGTGTTATGAAAACTCTTACGATGTTGAAAGTTGGCCAGCCTACGCTTTTTTGTTGTTATTTCTACGTGACCTATTTATGACATTCAAGACGAACGTAAGAGAAGGTGCTCGACTTTATATAACACTATAAAAATATAAGAGCTGAATTGTAGATGTCACAAATAAAATTTTTATTTTAGGAACCTCTAGATGATCTTTTTTTGAGAATATTAATTTGCTGAATCTCAAATAAGGCACACGTCTGAATCATTGCGCAACGAGAACATATTTGGGTCTAGCTTTGATGGAACAACTTTCGCAATATACCTCTGCACTTCAATTCGCCTCAGAATCATGGGAGAAAAAACTGGAGCATCATAACAACATTTGAAATATCTCAAGCTCTTTGTTAGCACAAACTTCGTTTTATCTCTAGCTCTTGCCAGGTTTTCTGTAATGCACCTTCTGTAACGGACGAGCATCACTCGAAACTTTATTCGACATGAGAGATGCATTAGCGCTATGCAGGAAATAATGTTCCCATTGATTGAACACTAGACCCCGCCGAAAACTGACGCAGCATTCGTGTTCAGTCTGTGTCCCGCAAGAAATGAACAATGAAAATTCAGCACTACGGCCTTTTTATGTAGGAGGCATTGAGCAAGCGCAACGGCACGTATGGTTGGTTTGCCTGGAGGGGTTAAGAGAACTAAGAACTAAGAACTAAGGAAACTAGAAACTATGATATTTTCCTACTGCGGTGAAGGAGCGAGCGAGACGCAAACACTGCCCAAAGGATGATTTGTGCGGCGGATGGTAAATCCGGAGTATATCAAATTTCCAAAATATACGATTCGCCTCACAGAAAGCCGGCACAACAAAGCTAGAAACGCCCAAACGTAAGCACTGAGAGTATGAAAATAAATAAAGGCAAACTTGAGGGAACGAAAAACAATGTTGGGGTTTCGGCGAAGGTGACAGGTGGGTCAGGGAGTCGACGGTGTTTTGAATTACTTCAGATGCCCCTAAAAATCGGCGCGCATGTGTATGGCATTCAAGACTTTTACTAGCATGTTCTTCTAGATTTTTGGTGTGTTCTAGTTTTAAGAGTGCTCGCTCAGAACACCGAGATCTGGTTGGATTGATTAGCGGGTAAACAAAAAGCTAGCTGCCGTTGTCTCTACTCACTCTTCAAACGCATCTGAAGAGCCAGTAGAGACAAAAAAGCTAGCTTTTCGTCGACACACTAAACATTCCAGCCAGGGCTCTGTCTTCTCAAGTCCCTGCGCGCTCTGGTCCCCTCCTCTCTCTCAGCTTTGCGTTGTATACAGCGCGACACTGTTAGCACGAACAAGCAATCGCCGGTTTTCTTGATGTTTTCTTTGAATCGAAGGGATGTCACAAGCATACTAGTGTAATGAAAAGAACTCATTAGGCGCACTAATATAAGCTGTAAAGTTTGAAGCCTGTCACAAGCCCTCCGGAGTAAAATTCAAAAGCACCGACGCCGTGCTCGCGCTCACAGTGTCGTGGAGTGTACCCGACAAACTTAATTATGGTGACAACAATATGGCGGTAAAAGCAACGTAGCGAATTATTCGCTGTGTTTCCAGCTGACATCCTTCCGCAAGACAAGTGATTACTGAATGATCAAAAGTGAAGAACCTTATAATGCCATAAACATGACATAGTGGGGTTTTCACTGTGTTTCTCGCAGTTAAAATATAGTCGTGAGAACTCATATACTGCAGTGAAATGTGTCTGTGTGTGCGGCATCAGCATAGACGGTAAAATTAAGTACGCGAGCTTAAAGGGACACTGACACCCCACAAAAATATTTTTTCATTTTTTGCCAGGCGCTTTATTATGGTGTTGGAGGACTACCCAATTAATATTTTGCAACACAGTAGCGCATTTCTTTAATAAAGCCAAAAGACGCAACTGCTCTAAACAGAAACCAAAACCCGCGCACGGAGGTCGGAGGAGTGGAGAGGAGAGAGTGGCGAAAGTCACGTGGCTACACCCGACCGTGCGCTTTTTCTTTCTTTTTTCCCTCTGTGTAGCAGACGACATGCGGCGTAGCGGGAACTGTTTGCCGCGGATTCTTTTGCAGTTATGTTTGTTCCGCTCGCTGTTCTGTACTCCAAGATGAGTTGTTTTGTACATTGAGGAGTTGGAGATGAGTAGTGAGTGCCCGTGGTTAATTTCCATGATCGGCTCCGAAAAGAATACACCCAAGAAGTTGCGTGAAGAGCTGGCTCACATGTCCTGCGTCCGAAAAAAGTGGCATTGTGGGACAGAGTTTCCGAAAGATCAACGCGATCGGGACCAATGGCGTGCTGCAATTCCTGCAGAACATTTACGGGCACCTCGGAAAGCGGACGCTACCTGATTTATATGCTCCTTGCATTTTGTGGAAAGTGATTTCATTGAGTTCGCAGGTGTCAAAAAGGAAATCCCATCCCGTTTAATTCAGCGACGTTTCGTCCACAACATTTGCTTGTTATTTTTTGTTTGTTTCTTCAGTGATAATTGTAAAAAAAAATGTAAACATAAAAAAATGTTTGAAAAAAAAAAGACGCCATCATTGGGAATTTAAATCGGTCCTGCCGCGTGTGAAGCGGACGTCGTTCCCACTGAGCTACTGGGGGACCTCGTTACTGGGGGATCTATTTCCTTAGTAATAATTCAGCCGGTAAACACTCTAAGTTGGAAAGTTTGCTGCTGATTTTCCTCCAGCAGAAGCACTCCCTGGTCGAAGTCGGGAAGCACCACGCATTGGCGACATTCGCACCTAGTAAAGAAATCGTACGCGTGCACATTCAACTCGAAGTAGACACGTCGTGCTTGAAGTTTGCGCGAGCGATGTCTTCAGCCACGAGAAGGGAGCGACGGCTCGGCGACGTCTTCGTGCAAATCGGCTTGGTGGTCGGGCGTATCGTACGGGATGAATACCAATTCTTTTGATCAGTCCCAAATTTTTCTTTTAAAGGCAGACAGAATTCGCCGGTACCGCGAACGACAGTTCTGAAGTAGAGGTCCCACGCCCGTCGTCCGCTGCCATCGCCGTCCCCGCGAGTCCCACGATACGCGAAACGACGCACGCACAGAATGCTTCCGGTTCTCTGTGGAACTTTGTTTTTAATAAACGTATTTGCAGCTTTAAAAGCCACAAAAAATGGGTTTCGTATTTTTTTTCTATTTTTAATATTGAGTGTGTGCCTTCAGTGACCAACGGCTTTCATTCAATTTGGTGGCCGCATCGATACCTTAGAAAACGGCCCGTGACCACGGAAAAGAGAGGAGCGAGACTCGAACCGGCCAGTTCTTGAACGGCGGTTTTCGGGCGGAAAGAAACCGAATTTCGAGTCGCAAATTTTGTTTTGGGTAGTTGGGCTCTCATATGTCATCTACAACTAAAAACATCGGCGAGAATAAACACCCTGTCAGTGTCCCTTTAAGCTGTATCTGCAAATTTGGAAAACTCTGAAATATCGTTTTCTCGCTGACTCTTACTCAATTTGAATACAGCTTGTGTCTAGGTAGGGCAATTACAACCGTGTTGAAGTTTTGGTGATTAATCAACTACTTTTTAAACCTGATCTTTACACGCTAGTGCTCGCTCATATTAGATCACACTATGAAATTAAAAATTATATGCAAAACGTCCCAAAAACATTTTCAAGTTTTTTTTTTTTTTTTACTGCAACAATAAATAACGCTTCGCTGAACGCTCATTTTCCGCCCAAAGGTAGCGCTAAAGGTCCGAGACAAGATGACAAAGTTTGAGCCCGAACCGGTATCTAAATCAAAGTTGTAAGTGATTTTCTGAAAATTTCAATGAAAATATGACGGCTTTGGAGCTCTTGAATACACGAAGTTCTATATATAGTATAGATCAACATTTTAAGACGATTAGAAAACAGTCATTCCGTACAAACGCCGAATTGTCAATCTTGTACAATTATAAAAAAAATGAAAGACGTTTACAATCCCTTGTAATGCAGATTAGAGCGCAGATCCTGAGGAGGAGGAGGGGAAGGTACGGAGAGGAGGCTATGCCTCCTCCTCCTCTCCTGCTCACTCCCATTTAGGGAAAAATTTTCCGCTAAATTTAGTGGGGAAATTTTCCCGCTAGAGTTAGCGGGAAATTTTTTCCGCTTCATTTGCGGGGAAATCTTTCCGCTAAATTTGTCGGGGAATTTTTTCCGCTAAATTTGGCGGGAAAACTTTTCGCTAAATTTAGCGGAAAACGTACTCCGCTATATTTAGCGGAAAAACTTTCCCCGCTAAATGTAGCGGGAATGCTTTTCAGCTAAATTTGGCGGGAAATTTTTCCGCTCAATTTGGCGGGGAAACTTTTCCGCTAAATTTAGCTGGGAAAGTTACCCATAATGCACTGCGCTGTTACGCCGACGCCGATGGCGACGGCGACGGCGACGTGACGGAAACGGCGACGCTGCTTAAGTCGGAAACGGCCGCTAAGAGCTGCGCTCTAAAAAGTCCTTGATAACTTATTGAATATGGTATCTAGTTCATCATATTGAATATAAATTACTCCGCAACAGCGACCGAGATTGAAACTAATACAATCATTTATTGAAAATGGTATCAAATTTATTAAAATGAATGCCAATGACTCTCCAATATCGTCCAACATTGGAAACCTATTAAAACCTGGTACCCAATTTATCCAGTAAGTACCAAAAGCCCATTGGCACTTAATGGTAGTATTATCTATTTTATCCAGTAAGGTGCCAATGACTAACCAATATCGGACAACATTGAAAGACAATTTGTATTTTATTTGAAATGATATCAACTTTATCCAATAGAATGCCAATGACTGCCCAATATTAGACAAAATTGGAAGCTCCATTGGCCACTTCGTGAGAAGTGGTATCCAATTTATCGAATGGGGTGCCAATGACTGCCCAATATTTCACAACACTGAATGTCTATTGCCACTTCATTGGAAATGTATGCAATTTATCCAATGGCGTGCCAATGAATGCCCAATATTTGAAAACATTGGATGCCCATTGGCACTTCATTGGAAGTGGTATCCAATTTATTCAATGGGGTGCCAATGACTGCGCAATTTTTGACGACATTGGACGCCCATTGGCACTTTATTGGAAATTGTGTCCAATTTATCCAATGGTCTGCCAATGACTGCACGTTATTTGACAAAAAGCCCATTTGCACTTCATTTGAAGTTGTATCCAATTTATCAAATGGCGGGCCAATGACTGGACCCAATGATTTGATAACATTGGATGCCCGTTTGCACTCTATTGGAAATGGTATTCAATTTATCCGTTGGGGTGCCAACGACCGTCCGATATTGGGCGACATTGGAAGCTCATTGGCACCACATCGGAAGTGGTTTCCAAGTTATCCAAAGGGATTCCAATGGATACACAATCTTGGTGATAAAGAGGATAAAGAGGGCAGGTCATGGCCCTATTTTTTCCAAGACATTTTCAATATTTTTTATAGAAAGGACACAATGGGCCGATTATGGCGCTCTTTTTCAAAGATATTTCCAATATTGGTCCAATGGCCTGTGCTGCCTGGGTACCTTTTGGGCGGAGAATGAGCGTTCGTTGATGAGTAGTTTATTCTTGCGGTGAAAAAAACACCGTAGATATTTTTTTTCGCGCGACACCCTGTACATAATGCTGAGGCAACACGGCAGTGAGAAAGGCAAGATCATCACAAGAAGCTTCGAGTTTAGCCTTCTTAATTCAGCGATGTAGGAAAGTCGCTGTCTAGTTGCATTTCCATTTTTCCCGAAACTAGTCTTCGTGAATTTGCTCGTCATACATCAAGTTTGCGCGTGTCTCAACAATAAATACGCTTGAAGATGAAAAATATGTTAAAGCAGTCAATATTTTCGGGTAGTTTTTTGCATAAAACCATCACAAAGCGAATCGCCGGAACGTCCAAGCTCATCCCTGTTGGTTCTTCATACTCACTACATAGAACACGAATCACATTGGTGCTCGACAAGACGAGGGGCTATGGCTGCTCTGCAAGCCCGGGAAAAAAGGGAAGCCATTTGGTTACCAAGGGGCAATAATCTCGTTCGTTATGGCACAGAAATTGCCAGAGTGGTCCCGATGCGTGCGAAAGGTATATGCCCCCGACCCGTCGGTGAGTCACCCCTTAAAAGCAACGCTAATGATGGGACCATTAAGGAAAGTGCACTTTCAATTCGCACCTATAGGTCGTAAAGGGTAGCTACAGTGCGTGTTTTTTTCAATAGGCAACGCTGCAATACCATGGCTAACCCTGCCAGAATTTGGAACTGACTAATTCCGGTTAGGTTGTTCAATTAAATGATGGTATTCGACTTTCAAACGTGATTTGCACTGACGTGACGTCAATATCCGTTGTGATGGCATTTTTGCTGAGGATGCGGTTTCTGCAACAATCATTTCACATGACCGAATTCGTATTTTTTGGACAGGAACAAACAGGAATGAGCGTCAGAAGAGTGCAATCTCGAAACATCTGAATCCTTTGTTTGATAAAACGAGTAACGGCGCACTGAAGCAGCCGTAACCCACCCCTTTCTTTACCCTCATTTGGAGCACCTCAAACCTTTCCCTCTCTGTTTTGGTTTTATGCCCAAAATCTGTGCTTTGGGTATGTACTTGATTGGCGTCCGTATGATCCTGTACTAGATAAAGCACCGATTTTGGGCAAATGTAAATCCGATACGAAAAGTAAAAATTTTGAGGCGTTCAAAATAAGTCACAGGAGGGTGACGGCTGCATCCGTACGTCCTCACTCTTTTATTTTAAATAACGAATTCAAATACATTTTATAAGTTATAACCAAGTGTGTTTTTAGTTTCCTAATCATATTAAGTTTTCAGTAGAGCTCCGTGTGTTCACTCCAACTTCTTTGTCCTTGTTTTATGGCGCTTCTACGTGGTACCTCCACAGGTGCACCTAGCTGGTGGAAGCTTGTAGTGAAAATAACAGCGGATAAAGTTACCTTTAAAAACACCTTCTTTTGGAAAATTTGCGGAGTCATTCGCAAACGGTGTTTTTCTTTATCGCGCATGTTTACATGCGCGATAAAGAAAAAGAGAGATGTAGAAAAATGTCTGGCATCTGCGCCAACGTTTTACAGCGAAAGTGATTTTTTTTCTATTTCTTGTTTGCTTTTAATACTTTGCTGTCTGGCCCACACGCTTCACAGGCATGAGCCCACTGTGGTGTTAGAAAAATAGGTAATTTTTTTCAGAGAAGTTAGTGTATCTTTGGCATTACTTTTTAATCACGTTTACAAAAAGAAGACATTGCGTGATCGTGACACTTAATTTAAAAAAAGGTATCGGATTACAGTTACTTTTAAAAAGGTAACGGGTTACAGTTACAAGTTACCGAAGAAATAACTAGTTACAATATCGTGATACTAGTAACGCGCTGCTACCCAAGACAGCATATAGAGCTTCAGATACCTTTTTGTGATGGAGAGCAGTTGCAAAATAACACCGCGCAGGGAATTTCATTTCGGCTGCGCACCACAAAGAGTATCTCATTGCTTCCGCTGGAATGACTCCAACTACTTTCTTGTTGGCATCAATTAGCGCCCAGTGCTCTTTGGTATTTTATCAGACATTCCTTCGACACTGACTTGCCGCTAGTGCCACCCACTCTGGAGAAACCGATGATGCCTAGTGCGGTACACTGTTTGCCGCACATTTAAGAAATGAGCATTCCTCATTTCCAACTCGGTTATGTTGCAATCATACCTTGCCATGCTTCCAGATCAAGCTCGCGATGGGCACGACGAAAATATCGATATGGCTAAGCAATACATTACGGTGTTTCACTTTCTACAAGCAGTTTGTAGTTACCCGTATAATCTTCCCCACCGTCTCTCCTCAGCAACAATATGACGCCAACGGCTCGAAGACATAGGAAGTGAAACGTTCTTCGTCGTATGTCGAATATATACTTTCTTCCAATTGCAAGGGGAGTGGGCGTAGGCTCAATCGCAGTAGCTACCTCAGAATAATTTATTTGCAAGCAAAAAAAATAAATAAAACGTGAGAAATGGGCGAAGAGAGAGAAAGAGAGAGGGAGTGAGAAACAGAACTGGTGTAAGAAAACCTTCCTGATGACAAAGCGAGTCTTGTTTCTTTGTGCTCCGGCCATAATAGTGGTGTCGCCGACAGACTTTTGGTCGCGTAGCGGTTCCTTGTTTCCAGCCCGGCCTTTGTTTCCATTCGCGTCGTTGCAGCGCTCAGCTTAAATTTTCTGCTGAACACAGCAGCTCCGGTTAACGGATGAGTAAAACTGTTACTATTGCAGGATATGAAAGCAGTTTTGAAACGCCCTTGCAGCCGAACCATTTCAGGCTTCGCAGAGAAAGCGTAGCCACAAAGGAATTATGAGGAGTTTTAAACAGTCCGGATCCAAGACGGTCATTGTGATAAGTACGGGGAATTTTAACTTGGATTTACGATTTCGCTTGATAGTCAAGTAGTGTCTATTGTTTTCTTATTTTTTCGCTTCTACGAAAATGTGCGAGTATATGTTAATTTATTTTAGCATCTTCGTTTTGCTGGTTCGTTCTCAGCCGGTCAAGAACGATTTCGTAAGATAAAATTCTCAAGTGGTGTGCAGTAGCACTTTAGGGATTCGTGAACTGTTGTTGCACTCCTACTTCCTGCGTCGAGTAAAATCCACCCAACACATCAATTGCTAAGGTATTTTGCGTTGAAGCTGGCATAACACTTTCTTCAAGTACTTTGCCATGCTTCATCAAGAAGAAAGTGTGAATGCATGCTAGATTTTATTTAGTTATTTGTTCGGATACATACATTGCCCGGACGGCATTATTGTGAGGGACTTGTACACAACAGAAGAAGAGTGGCTTGAGGCAAGAACAGAAAACTGCATCATAAGTAAATTTCGAGCACGTGAGTAATGTTGTGTGCATTACAGAACAAGAAAAGGACGTTTGGGTTTTGCAATATATGAAACAGCGCAAAAAACAACGAAGAAAGCAGATAAGACGTACACAGGACGAGCGCTGTTTCATATATCGCCTAAACATGAATAAACTCGCCCACATCACCTCTCTAGTCCAGATATGCCGCGCATTGAGCAACCCAACTCCACACCTTTCACTCCGAAATTCTCCATTGAAAAACAACAAGAACAAGCAACAATATAATTGCTAAGTATCTTTCGACGATAGCCGTCAATCCGCCAAACAATAAGCCGTTTTTGCAGCCTAGCAATTACAAAAAAAAAAAATGTTCATAAAGTAAATTGATCGAAAATTCTCCATAAAAAAGTGATCCGCCTGAACCCGTGTGAAGGGACGAGATGACTGTTTACAGCCAAAAGATTTTTGTTTTTACTTTATCTCCCGCTTTTCGTGACTTTAAGCTAAAACCTATACTCTGGCTCACCCTACGATAGACGAGGGCCCGAAGTCTGGCGGGCGGAGCACTACTTCAGAAAAGCTTGGATCCGCATTGCAAAAGAGTGCGCGAGAGAAATTGCGATACGCAGAGTACGAAGAGCATTAAATCTTACGCATATGTATCGTTTGATCGCGCGCTATTTTCAATTGGTGCGGTAAAGATACATTGTATTTAGTTTAATAAATATTCATACCATCTTTCGTAAACATATCACTAAGGGCTGGGCAATTGATCGACTAACCTACCAATTAATCGATTAATGCTTTAGTCACGATTAAATCTTTTAACCGGTTAATCGGTAAAATTCTGGACGAAACAAAATCAAAGTAAAAATTAAACGCTTCCACCACGTATACATGGACGAGCGAGTACACCTGTATGAGGGAAAACTTTAGGTGAAATTTTAAAATAAAGTAAACTGTATGGGCGTGATTTGTAACTCCAGGACAAGTGCGGAAGGTTACACGTGTCCCGGCCACTTCAACGCCATTCGAGTGTCCGTTTAGCGCAGTAGAGACTATTGTGAACGATCAAAGAAAGCTGCTCTTGCTGGAGAATAGCAAATAATATCTTTGCCGCATGCAGCTGAAGTAATAATCTGTGAGTGTGAGTGTCTGAGTTGTTCTTAATTACACATTGAGACTGATTCTATAAACCAAGTTGTATATTGTGCTTTCGATAACATATTCAGCAAGACAAACAAATATATTATCTTTGAATTAATGAACGTTATTAATAAAAATTAACGGGACCGATTAATCGATTAATTAATCGAGTAAAGGGTGACGATTAATCGTGTTAAAACTTTTAATCCACGACCAGCTTCACGCTGTTTGGAGAAGTTGGAGGGCGCGCAGGCAAAGCTGGCATGAAGTCGTTTCGCCTTAGCTATAATATTCCGATCCTAGCGGCAACCGAGGCGCGTACGAGGCTGACGGCGGTAAGGACAAAGCGCACGCAGATGGGTCAGCAGTCGAGATTCCTTGAGTGTCGTAACCATTCGTGCTGCGACAAGGAAGTGGGAACACATGTGTCAGTGAAGCGAAAACCCAGCAATTAGACGGAGCCGCCGGAAGGGCTCGATAAGCAGACGAAAAACTTGCCTCTGCAAGGCGCGTCTTGACGCACTGTTACGTACGATAGACGCAAATATACCAGCGTGGTTTCTAACAGGCTAGTGATTGAACACAGCGGCCTGTAGCAATGGTCTTTAGTCCATCGTAGGATGAGGCGGCGTATAGCAATATCGGCTCAAACTTGGCTGTCTGCCAATTTGTGGCTGTGGTGCTTCTGACTTCTGTGAAAAGTAATTAGCTCAAAAATGGATTTAAAAAAAAAAATATATCGGAAAAAAATAACTTTTTTTTTCTTCACACAACTATGTTTTGACAAACGAAAGCCTTCTACTTTTAGCTGCTTCAAAGGTTTGCTTGGAACTCTAAAAGCCCGCTCAAACACTTGCGCTTGACTACGACCAACGGAGACAACAACGGTTTTAAGCCTCTTGGGACGGCTTAGGACCGGCTGCATTTCTGCGTAGCCGGTCGCAAGCTGTCACAAAAGGCTTAAAAACCGCTGTCTCAAGGTTGGTTCCCACACTTGCGACCGAGTCCGACACAACCTTTTCTTAAGCCTCTTGTGGCTGCTTACGACAAGCAGCGCAGCAGCAACCATGACGGCCGTAAAAAGCTTGAAAGCCGGTTGTGTCGGAGTCGGTCGGAGTCGGTCGCAAATGTGTAAACCAGCTTTCAGTCGCGCCTAGTCAAACGCAACGTGTGAAAGGAGTACGGAAACCAAAATCTGGATCTCATTTCTTTGCTTCAACATACTGCTGGTAGCAGTAGAACCTCGGAAGCATTAATATTTTGCTGGCAAACGCAAGAATGCATTTTAAACTGAATTAAACGATTGCAAAAAAACACCTGGTGGATGTCTGCGAAGCTTTGAATGGAATGTCGTGATGGCATCGGCCTCCCGACGGCAGTGCCACTATATGGGGAGTACGCTCACTAGTACAGATTGTCTGAACGTAAAACCGAAGGTTTGGGGAAGAAAGCCAAAGCGCAGTGTGCTACCTTAGATTCAAACGCGCCAGCCAATAGCTTCTTTCATTTTCTGACGTCACTGACGTCAGGGCTTGATTAACTATTTTATTCAACCTGGCGCGCCCTGCTCTTGACGTCGTTTTCGCCGAGGCGACGCCTACCTTTCGAAGTGACCCGGATTTATGTTGCGGAGCAGTGCCGGTGTCCGCTTTTGTGCGCGGTAGTTTCTGCGCTAGGATGTGAAAATTCAGCGATCGTCTCGCCCTCCAACTCGATGGTTCTCTTCATTCGTTTAGTGTTCGCCATTGAGACAAGTTGCGCGGAAAAATCGTGGCGATGTGAGCGCTTTGTTCGTGATAGTTTTTATGTGCCAGTGTGAGAATTGTACAGCCGTGATCTCTGTGCTGTGTGCCCCTGCTCGGACAATTGCGCAAGCCCCGTCCGTGGAGAGACCAGCGCAAGCTTTATCTACGCCGGCGCCTTCCCTTCGTTCGTATGCGGAGAGCAAGATCGTCTGCTTCTTGCACAGGAGTTGCGGTGACGTCAGAACGACGCCGAGCTCTGATTGGCTTTGATTGAAAGGATAGTGGGTAGACCTCAATGCTAGATACCTCGATGTCTACCCACTATTTTTTTTTCAATCAGCCGATGAGAGCTTGGCATTCTGACATCATCGCAACCCCCATGCAAGAAGCATGCGAACGTACGCTCCGGATAGGGTTCGCCCCTTTGACAAGTAATGTTGCAAAATCGTCGTGGTGTGCACGTTTCTTCCTGGTAGCGTGACAATGCTGCGGTCATTCCACTATCGATGCAATACGCTGCGTGGAATCTCGAGTGATGCCACCGCCGTGCTGCTTCACCGGACTCCACCTGATTCCCTGCTCGCTTTAATAACTGAGGAATCGCTACTACGTATTGGCTTGCAAAGCGATATTTATTTATCCGTGAAACTGGCACCCTCGCCAAGTCTTGTGGTCGTGATCAGTCGGGAATAAATAAGGTAAGCAACAAATGCCTCGTCCTACCAGTGTCACACAAGAAGGTGTCCTGCCGTCAACTTTGACACCATGAGGTGGGAAATCTTCCAGCACCTCGCCTCGTGCGAGATAACAGGGGTACCTTTAGCGGCCTTTCGATGTTGTCGTCCCGTTCAAAGACAAGCGAGCTGGCGTCCGAAACCGATGTTTCCGATGTCGACATATCGGCCATGTCGCGGAGTATACGACGCACTACGTGTTGTCATAGCCAGCACGTCTCCGCCGGCTCAGCAATCTCCCGGTGATATGTTACGACCCTCGAGTACTCTGACCAAGCGAGGTAGTAACGCGTTGACGCCACCTAGTGTACACGCTACAAACTACGGTATGCTTGGTCCTGCGAGGCCGATGACGTCGCGGGCAAGTCGAGGGCGGGACGGATATCCCGAGACGCACCGCGCTCTTCGATAACTGATTTTCAAGCGCTCGCCAGAATCCAACATTTTGAACGAAAAATGCAGCTATCTGTTTGAAATACAAGCGTGCGATTGTCATTAGCAGATAGAGTTGATCATATTTAACTTATTTCTGAATGTGAGAGGTTATATTTGAAGTTGCGATTCAGTATGCCTTTAAGCTTTGGCTGTCAAAGGGAAGATATATGACAGATGGCCTTACAAAAAGGAAGGTGCACTAAGAGCACTTTTGTGCAGTCAAACATGTAAGCGGAAAATACTCTAAAAAACAGTTTGAGCTTCCGAAGTCACTCCTCGCTTTTGTGTCAAGAATTGTACGAAAATCTTAAGTTATCTCTCAAATTTTATTTCGTTCAGCTTAAAATTTCGTGCTTTGGAACTGCTGATTAGGAATATTTTTACACGAGAATATATTGCGACGAGTTGTTTAAAACTAAATACACAAATAACCTGCCGCGGTTAACAAAACCCTGTATTATTTGTTATTTTTTACTCTTTAGTATTATTTGTGCTAGGCGATTCATTTTTGTTCCATCGCCTTGTTAATTTATGGTGGGTTC
Organism: Ixodes ricinus; assembly: GCA_037355805.1. Taxonomy (NCBI): domain Eukaryota; kingdom Metazoa; phylum Arthropoda; class Arachnida; order Ixodida; family Ixodidae; genus Ixodes; species Ixodes ricinus. The sequence continues at coordinate 13,963 of JAZHYW010030014.1, forward strand.
GCACTTGCGTACTTGTGGGCGGATTCGAGCCGGCGCCGAGCGGACTTTGGAGCCGTGTGGCGAAATTGACTCGTCGTTGGCTGAAAATATGAATATCTGTTTTGGACCAATCCATGTTCTCAGACAGGAGCGACCGGATTTCGCCTCCCTACTCCAAACTCCTCTCGTCGCCGGCGCCAATCCGCCCGCATTTTCGCAAATCTAAACGCACCATTAGAGGCATGGAAATCTCGTGTATACAAATTTTTACGAAAAAAAAAACAAGAAAAAAACAGCGGGAAATATTTGTTACTTTATAAAACTTGCTCAGGCACAACTTTCCGGCCATCGCCATTTTCAGACTCTCGCGACTTCTATCGGCCAGAACTTTCTGCCACCCGTCTGGATTGTGGAAACCTGGTCAACGCGACTCTCAACGTGCGTTGTGCATTCGTAGTTCGCCGGCTTTACTTGAATGATGCTTTTACACTTTCGAAATCCCGGGCGGATCCGCCTAAGCGGCAAGTGGACTTTAGAGCCGGGTGGCGAAATTCGCTTATCGCTGGCGCAAAATCTGGATCGATCCTGAACCCATATTCAGATTCTCCGCGACCGACGAGTTCACATGACCACCTGGCTTCAAAATCCGCTCGGCGCCGACGTGGATTCGTCCGCGATTTCGCAAGTGTAAACGCACCGGAAATGCTGTACTCTATTTGACTATTGTTGGTTTGCTATTATTTGCCTACTCCACTGCGAGAACGAGGAAATACCAGGACTGAAAGCCTGTCCAGCCTTCATGGGAAAAGAACGAAAAAAGCGAATGTTGAACCGACCACGACGCGGGCCGTTCAACTTTCTCATTGGGGGTTATCTTGGCTGAGATAATCATCGATCGTCGCAAAATAAATGTCGTCGACTCTGTAGAATGAATGCTGTGTTATTTGAGCTTCAAATAAACCCTATTTGAACAACACGCGGACCGTGGGGTACGTACGGCATGTTGTTTGATTGGTGAGCCTTCTTGAATGGCATGGGGGTGGGGAACACTCATGCCTTTCGGCTATTTTGTGTAATCAAATAATCTCAACTCTCAAATGGGCACTAAACCACTTTCTGCGATAGTCTATTTATGGTCATACCTCTATCTATGACCTCTGAGATGCAGAACATTTCAAACATTATATTCAAGCGTGGCCGATTTATCTATTATAATTCCTGTCGAATATCGATTAAATTGGAAATATCGCAGACAGCAGAGTGCGCCGCCGGACGAGGACAGCCTGATCTCTACCCTTCCTAGTTCGATGACGACGTTTGGCGTCTGCAATAGCTCCGATGTAGTCGATCTTTGATTCGGGTTTTTATAGAGAAATCGGTGACGCATAAATATAATGTTTGATTTTCTAGGAAGCCGAGAGCCTATAAAGCGAGTTAAGACCAGACTATCAGAGAAAATGGTTTAGTACCCCTTTAAGACCCTTGCACATTGACGCGGCTGAGTGTTCAACGGAGGGAAAAATTGGCGTAAAATAAAACAAATATTCCAGTTGCATTCGTCCTGTCGCGCACACACCCACCAAAAATAGCTTAAATGCTTTTGCTTTTCCGCTTAACAATGACAAAATGCTTGAAAAAAAAAAAAAACCTCGAGCAATTTTAATTGTTATAGAATGCACTACAAAAATAACACAATAACGACAACAATAAAACGCAGCAATTGGGCCGCCACTGGCATCCGGAGTTGCTCCAACGCAGACTGCCACAGCCCACTGCCGATAAAACTCCCAGCCCAGTGCAGTAGGGAGTACACTGCCCTAAACATGCGTCTTTGGTGCACTAAAACAAAAAAGGGGCGCGCGAATGAAAGGGAAACGTAGAGGACGCGCAGAAAACACGAGATGAACCAGGCAGCCAAGTTTGCGCCGTCATTGATTGAGGTCGGGGAGAAAGAAACGTACGTGGGCTCGTTTGAAGGGTAAACAAACGCACGAGATACGCAAGGTGCGGGTGAACTCCTTTCGTAAGACGTTTACCAAATCTCATATAAATGTGTGGCACGAGTCTAAGCATACAGTGGCACCAATTCGGAATCCTCTTTCCCACCATGAAAGAGGCTCTTGATGTTGGTTCAGGTAGTCAGTGCCTGTGACATGTCAGCGGCTTATTTTGCTGCCATTACAACGGAGTGCGCACTCTCTTCGGGAAAAACAAAACAAAAACATACACTCATACAATATTCTTTTGTTCGTATTTCAACTTGCTGTTTCCGCAGAAAACTTACTCTTGTTAAGGATCTGCGCAGCGCCGCTTGCAGATCTTGTCCGCTTCGTGCTTGATATTGCAGCGGATATTTAATGCTCAGAAAGAGCGAGGCCGACAAAAAGAAACCTGTTCGATTGTAATTCGGAGAACACGAAAATAATAAGAGATGCTGGACAAAATAAAACGTACTAAATTACAAAAAAAAAATCGCATTTTTTCGTAATTTGTTTCCCCGTTCTTTCGCAAAGGCACATATTCTCGTGCCTTTGACTCCCGTCCTTTCAAAACGTCATTTTGGAGCCTGCTTTAAGACGATGGATTTCCTTACAATGTTTCTATTAATAACGCAAGTCGGCAGAGGCAATATTGCGTTTCGGAATAAAAATATTTGCCCTTTCGAAGAAAATAATTTTTGCGCCATTTCAGACGTTGCCTGTTTGACATTTACGGGCAGACATAACCGATGCGAAAACGAACTTTTGAAACTCAGTGACCGTAAAAGCTTACATTACCACATACAGTAGTGTACTTATGCCTGTGCAGAGGATTATCATCTAAAAACAAAACAAAAACGCCTAAAAGTTGCGCCAAAATATGGTATAACGACATAAGGAATGTATATCTTATCGATTTGTGTTAATTCGTTTGCAGTTTTACACTTAGTTAAGAGTGTTCGCAATACACATGTGTAAACGCAAAGGTTAGCGGCCTTCGTTCTTTACTCACTCTTCGAAAGCGTCGGAACACCGAAGAGCTGTGTCCGGCGTTCGCGTTCAAACGCGTTCGAAGAGTGAGTAAAGAACAAAGGCCTTTGTCTACCCACGAATCATTCCAACCAGAGCTCAGTGTTCTGAAGTCTCCGCGTGCTCCCGTCTGTGTTTTTGCACTTGTTATGTTTGCTCCTGACGGCGATTAATAAGGATCTCAGCATTTCATTTATTGTGAATCTCGTATTGGTTCAGAACTCTAGTTAATGCCAAATACAAAAGAAGGGTACGCCATTAGCGTTTAAGATGAATTGACGGGTACCTGCAGTACGTGAAAGCTAAGATGAGAAATATTCGAGGCTACTTTTCTAGGCGCAAGATCTATATTTATATGCAATCGTTTCCTACCTTTTTATCAACAATTGAGACGGTGAAACAAATATTTCGAGAACTGGATTACTCCGTCTGCGAAAATATTTCACCGCCTTAAGACACTGCGCATACCGGGAGCTCGATCTCTCCTAATGTTAAGCAAGCACCTATGTTTCTAGGACCTGCAACGCCGTTCATTCTGAAGCACTATACAAAAGCAACTATTATTTATTCCGGCCTCAAAATTTTGATATTAAAGATCTTAACTACCTCTATACATAAAAGGAACTAAGGTATTGTTGGTTTAGTTATATTTATATATAACATCTAGAACATCTAGAACATTGCTTTATTTGACAACACGGAGTGTCTGTTATAGAGATGATTTTCATGAGATAATTGTGTAAATGTCAAAACGAACGCCAGTAGACACCATCGCACAGTCACTATATTCTACCAAATAAAACAAATAGTTAATAAAAGTTTATATAATTAATTAATTAACGTTAATAATAATTATACGGTTCCTTCAGCTACACCTGTCACTTTACTTTTTGTTGCGAGGATTAAGATAATTTACTTTTGTAATCATTTAGTATAGATACCCTCCAGTGACGAACGTACGTCGACATGAAAATCACGCGAGTGTAGATGGGAAACTTTTGTGTAACGAACAAAATTTTCGCGTCAGCGTGACCTGTCACAATGTCGAAGTTAGGGGTCATTCCGGACAATAACTTATGAGAAGCCGCTCCAGGAAATCTCAGCGGAAACTCCCTGTCTGAGAGCGATTTGCCAGCTATCGATTTTTCAATTTTCGCACGCCGGCGGCTTTGGTGTACATGGTCAGCCTTTTATTTTTTTTACCTGCTTTGTCTCAAGTTTTTTGTGACCTTTTTTTTTCAGAAGTCGGTGTTGCTTGTCTTGTATTGATGTCCAAAAAGGACGCGTCACACCAACTCACAACAATGTTCTTTTTCTTTTATAAACACACGATTGCTTTAGCACTTGACGTATGCGAGCCATGATTTTAGAAATGTACGCTGTCTGCGTGATGACGTAATAGGTACGCTGTTCCTTCTATGCAGAAAAGGGGGGGGGGGGCAAAAACTTGATTTTCGCGTGAATGGAATCGTGTAGTTTTACGATTCACAAAAAAGCAGGTAGTTTCTTTTGTTTTTTTAACGGTACTTCTTGAATTTTTTGACGCCTGAAGAATAGCAACACGTTTTGTGCAAAACGCACTCGTTTGACCGTTAACGTCTGTTTTGTCAAAAAAGTAACGAACATTCTAACCGTGCTTGGTTTTCGTTATAAACGTTTTTTTCTTCTTCTTTTTGACTTATAGAGGAACAAAAATTCTGATTTCACTTTTTGGAAGATTGAGCACTGGCAACTTTATGCATATATTTTATTCTGAACATCTGCATTCTGTAGACATCATATTTTTATCTCACCAACACGGGGAAAAGTTGAAAAAGGAGGGTTAAACACTTTGTGTAAATAAAAACACATTGCGAAGTTTAGGACACAAAATATTTGTATCGATGTGTAAAAAAAGAACAAAAAATAAAACGTCGATGGAGAGAAGAGCAAAATTACAGGGATGATAAGAGCCAACTTACCCAAGTATTTACTCTGCTGAGACTTCGCGTGGCGCGTTCCATAGCCAAGTTGCCTCTCGGTCTAGAAAAACTACTCAGCCTTTGACAGTAGCTTATATAAAATAATGTAAATAATGACCGATAGGTACATCGATTAGGAATTTATTTCTCATAAAAAAACAGATAAAAATTATATTTCGTTTTTTCTTTTTTTCTTAGGGGATACATAATATCACATAAAGGGGAAGGCGAGTGTCCAACGTCTATTGTGTTACTTGTTTCGGAAAGCTTTTGCATATCCAATCAGAAAGTATGAGAGACGCTTGAATGGTAGGTCTGCTAAGAACTGCTGTAGCAGATAGACCAACCAACACGCAGCGCAGCGTTAAAAGGCTAATATCTAAAACAAAGAATAAAAGAAGAGATTTAACATATCGAACAATGTAATACCCTATACTTATTTTCGGTCGACTTTCATTTCGACGTTGTAGGACACTGGATCAAGCTTTTTTGTTTTCTTCCAAGCGTGAAAATAAATGTTGTTTTTAAGAGGTGTCCCTCTTGAGCGTGCTAATAACACTCCATCAACGGCACAGGTCACAAGCTTAATACTTTTGCTGTGAAGTTAACGAATTTTAATTAACTAGCCGACTGATCGTTATGATTAACCCCCTATACTATGTCCCCCTGGCCGTATAACTAACGTGCACAAAACGCATATGTGTTACTTTCGCGGATAAATGCAAAAATGTTCCAAAAGCCGGGATTCATGATTAAAAACTAATATATCCGACTTGCGTAACAATACCAACAATTTATAAGTAGACGTTTCGTCTCCTATGCTGGAGACATCATCATTCCAGCCTAAGAACACCCGACTGCTACCAGCAACCAAACGCAATTGGTTGCTGGTAGCTAGCCGGGTGTTCCTAGGCTGCAATGATGATGTCTCCCGCATAGGAGACGAAACGTCTAGTTATAAATTTTTGGTATTGTTATGGAAGTCGGAGGTATTTGTTTTTATTAGTTTCGCGGATTTTTTTCAACAAATCTTGTTAAGTTAAAAGAAAAGACTGTATATATATATATATATATATATATATATATATATATATATATATATATATATATATATATATATATATATGACTTGTATAGGCCGGACTCCGGCCGAAACGTCGAAGAATAAACCGTCCGTTGTTGCTGTTTTCATCAAGGGTTTTGCTTTTCCTCTCAGTTATACCCACGCCTTCGGCCCCCCGCCACCATGCCCGTTGTATATATATATATATATATATATATATATAAATATATATATATATATTCGGAGGGGGACACACCTTCTTCAAGCGTGATTTGTCACGCTTGAAGAAGATGTGTCCCCCTCTGAAACGTCCGATTAAACTATCCAGGTTTGTTTGAACCTCGGTGGCTTTTTTACTTATATGCGAACGCCTCGACTCCCCACAACTTGAAGATCTCATTTCTATATAAATATATACAGGGTGTCACAAAAAAACGAAAAACTTTACACATTCTTTTTTACCGCAAAAATAAACTAGGCATCGCCAAACGCTCATTCTCCGCCCAAAGGTAGCGCTAGAGGTCACAACCAGTTGCCAAAGTTTGAGCCCGATCCGATAACTTAATCAAAACTTATAAGTGATTTTCTGAAAATTTCAATGGGAAAATGGCGACCGACAGAGTTTTCGAATACATGGGGCTCTATGGCACCAGAAACCGAAAACGGGGAAAATGGGCTCCATTTTCCCATTGAAATTTTCTGAAAATAACTTATAACTTTTGATTAAGTTATCGAATCGCGCGGCTGAAACTTTGGCATCTGGTTGTGACCTCTAGCGCTACCTTTGGGCGGAGAATGAGCGTTCGGCGATGCCTAATTTATTTTTTGCGGCGAAAAAAACGGTGTAATTATTTTTTGTGACACCCTGTATATAACACTATAGCATAGCTTTGTCAAAGCGGGCACAATTTTCTTATATATTATGTGGATGTTATTTCTTATTTTTGGTCGACGTATCAGAAAATATGTCTCGTGGTTTATATCGTAGGTTATTAAATATATTTTAATTCAGGGCGCTCCTAAGTTTGTTGCTGCGGACACTTGATACGCGTAAGCTCACAACGAACACTCGCCCGCCAACTAACGCGGCTGACACGGAGCGACGGAACTGATTTTAATAAATTAATTAGGTGGCTTTAAAGCGTCGTCGCGACGCGAGCCGCCCTCTAACAAATTTATTAAAAGCCGAAGCGCGGCATCAGCGCGTTAGATCGTCGGCAGAATATTCCCCAAAAAACGTCAACGTGAAAAGAAAAGAAGAAAAAAAAACGCGTTTAAGTCCGCGCGGGGCTTTCTCGCTTGGCTTACAAGCCACGCGTAGAGGGCAACGCAAGATGACCTTTCTGGCCGTTTTTTAGAGGAGTTCTAAAACAGACGATAGGAGTCGTATCAGTAGTTCCTGCTCTTATACGACTCGGTTATTTTTTCGTATACTTTGCTATACCGAACAATCAAAGTTTTTGGCAAACACGGGCGTAGCCAAAGGAGAACTGAACGCGAACCCACCGCATTTTCGGTTAAGTGATTAAGTGCCTTCGTGTGGAATTTTTTAAGACTATCCAGTTTGGATTTCCTACATCCTCTGTGCGATACACGTCGCGCAAGTGCCATGTAAGCGAACGCAACGTGCCAACTATTTATTACCTACCTTTAAGTTATCTGGAATTATTTTTACTCAATGAGAGAGTTTGAGTTTTCGGACGTAATCTTCTCAGAACTCCATCGTGTTTCTAGATTTATTCGGAAGCTTTGCTCAGTCTTGTTTGTGTTTTGTGTTTGAAACTGCATCAATGCTATACAAAATATTCACATAATTGAAATTGTTTGTACACTAACCCGCTTCGTAAAAGAAACTATTTAGCAGTCGGGACGTTTCTTCCCAATTATCAATCAGAGTTTTATTGTCTTCCCCAAACAGCTTTAGGGGCCCTTTTAGGGTTACACTTCACATTATAAAACAGCACTGTACTAAACAAACTACACGTCAATCATAACTACAATACTATTCTTGAACTTTTTAAAAGGTATAAAAAAGTCCACGTGAGGGTCAAAATACTTGTTGTACGTGAGCATCATCCGTGTCAGCGGTGGACTGGACTCTAGATAAGAGGGTAAAAAAAGGAGTAGACCTATTTTGTCGCTTAAATACCGCACTGAGCAAAGCATGAAAACGGATATTTTGCCGAAACCTGCGTTTTGTGATAAGGTTTTTGAACCAAACATATGTATCGTCATAAGAAAGAAAACGCTGAAGAGTAAAGTGAATACTAATAAATCCAGTGCATCTACTTTTTCATAAAGTACCTGAAATCGCTAAATTTACAGAGAGAGCCCTACGAATGACGAGGCTGAAAATACTTCTAGACCTAAAAAAAATGTCTTGACTTTGACACTGAGCAGAACGTAAGAACGTAAAAGGGCAAACTTAGGGTCATAGCGCTGACTGTTTTTTTTTTTGAATGGTTATCCGTACATTATAGCAGTTTTTTCTTTCAAGTTCTTTCCGTTAAAGTAGACAAAACAGATTTTTTAAAGTGAAGATATATCTAAGATGTGCTTAGATGGGACAGTTGGTGCATTGCCAAGGTGTAAAGCGCCAAAAAAAACACGAAACGAGACACGAAGAAACACAAAGCGCGTAAAACGTATGTGCGCCCTGTGTCTTTGTTTTCTTCGTGTCTCGGTCCGTGTTTTTTCGGCGCTTTATACCCTTCGAAGATATATCTAACGTCATCGAGCAGGTTTTTTGTGGGATGGTGTGGTGACATCTAATATATAGCAGGTAAAATCGAGTTAGCGCATTTAGTTATAAAAAGATTCCGCACTGTTTTTCAAGCGAGAACACTAAATATTTACCTACTAGCATTTCAATTAGAATGGTACTTCAATAACGAGCGAAAATCTCGTTATTTAAATTGTCTGTATGAAAAGTGTCTGCGGTTCGTTTGAACTATCAGAGTACCCTGCATTAGAGCTTTCGAGTTCGTGACAACAAAACAGTCACACTATTTGCTGTCAAACTAACCAATCCGCTCAGCCTTATCAAGGATTGCACCGTACAAATAGATGGATAAAAAGCATGGAAACAAGAGCGACCGAGAATAGACGAGAATAGGGAGCCTTCATGCGCGCTTTGCTAGGGTGATGCCACCCTTTGTAATACCGCTAGCCGACAAACCAGCAGCCATTTTGGTTCTCGGCGATAATCCGTGGGGCTTATAACCCTCCCGGAAACAAGCACCTTATCTCACAAGTTCGGAGCAGCGTTGTGGAACCCACGGAGGGAGGATCAGCATTTTCGCCCCTCGGATGGGAGGACCGATGGACACAAAGGCCACTTTCCGGCGCACGGGGAAACAATGAGGAACAAAATGGCGGCGGAAGAGGGTGTGGGAAAGGGAAACAGGCAGTTGGCATCACTCTATGCGAAGCGCACATGAAGGCACTCTAGACGAGAACTAAAATAACGTAAGGCACTGATCGACTAACACCGCACTGCGGCCTAACGGACTACGCCGCTGCTCCTCCGATGTCGTAATGAGCGTGTGAATTGTACAGTCGTTGAAGGACGTGGCGTTTCTCTCGTGGGAGGTTCAGCAGTTCAAATATTCAATAGCACAGCGCATCCACCGCACCCGCAGCACTCCGACAGCCACTCACAAAAACGAGGGTGTTCAAACAAGTTGCTGTAAACCTCCACTTGCCTTGATTACCTTGGGCAGACAGCCGCTTTTTAACGACGTATGTTCGTATATTTTATTTTTATTTCGTTCGTCCTCCTTAATTGTTTACCCGCCTTTTCTTATTTAAGTGTATGTGCATTTAATGAACGCCAGTGACATTAATCGAGGAGACATTCTTCTCTCGAGTTCTCACGGGGACGCGATTGCAATTTGAGTATGAATGGAAATCGATACCATTGGAAAATGATGCACGTTAGAACAACAAAAAGGTAAGGACTGTCTTGGAAATGCACCCGTCGGAAGCATTTATCTCTTCTTTATAGGAAACAATGCTACTGAATTTGTTTTATTTGAAATTCGTAAATTACGATCGAGCCGCTTAGACTGCGGGCATAAAAAAGAGAGGATGTTTACACGTTTTATGTTTCAGTGAGTTGAAAGTCGAATCATGCCCTACGCCATTTTTAGTGGGAAGAATTCATTACCTCAATAATGATATTACACTCATTTTATCTGCGTACATTAGTCTATGAACAAGGACGCATTAAGCCGTCCTCATTTCTGCTTCGCGTCTTTTTTCTCGCTGGAACAGTTTACATGCTGCAGGGACCTTAGCTGTTTACATCAGCGGTGGTTACGCCTCTTTATTCCAATGGCCAACATCAGGAAAATCTCAGACACACGAAGGGTTGCCTTCAAGACCGATTGCCTTATCCGAGCACCTTCGACTGACGATTACTGCTTAATGTCTTCAGCGTAATTTTATCTGTAGACCAGACTGTTCTGTTATGAGGAACGGGACTCATGGTATGTTTTTGTTGCATATAAAATGGAATAACTCCAAACATTCATAAAGGAAAATGCGCACATCCTGACAGCAAGAGAGGAAGAACGATTCGTCTAGTCCGAGCACGCACACTGGAGTCCTCCTATGCACTCATATGATACCCAGAAGCCGCCGCGTAACTTTTATTCTCCAGATGCCCAGATTTCCCACGAATGCCAGAGCGCCCGAATGTTCTGAGCATTTGCGTTGGGGAAAAAAGCGGCGTGCGATGGATGATTGCATTTTCGGTCGACGACGTAAGAAGACGAAGCTTACCTCAGCAACGAGCAAGACCCTATATGCGCGAAAGGCCTATTTGCGCTGGCCGCCGTAGACCCTGGCAAGTTTCTTGGCCTTATTTTTTACAGAAAGAG
>JAZHYW010030016.1:0-51342 GCA_037355805.1 Ixodes ricinus
GGTCCGCAACAGCTCCCGCTGTAAAAAAAGATCTTCACACTTTCCATTTTAGCATGGGGAGACGAACTCGCAGAGCTAACGCTCTTTCAAGAAAGAGGCGGAAAACCATCTTGCGCATAGCTCTCTACTCTTTCCAAGTGACCACTTAGCAAACGCCGGAAATGAGTTTAGTGGAGAAGATGAGAGACCTTTTCTGAGAGTGCGCCGCCGTACTTAAATTGACGTCACTTCCAGTATGGGCCGAAAACATTGTTTTGCCTTTGCCACGTCAATAGAGAGGCATTTAGGATATAAGCGTAGCCGTCACACGCTACTCGTTTCGCCTCCCCTTTATTTTTTTACTATTTGCAGGTTGAAACGTTGGATTATTTTTTCAGTAACGCCCGTACCGGATACGCCAATTAGGTGGCTGGGGACGAGAGTACGCAGAAAGGGTCTATACTGCCTCTGTTGTCCACTCTCCCCACACTCTGGGTGACTCATAAGCCCACGAGACGACCAGTTTGAGACAGCGCCTTCACTGGCTGAACGGCTGGTTACCATTTCGGGCGGAACTGGATTCCAGTCCAAGCACGGCAAGCCGTCGTTGGCCTCCAGTAACTATGGCTACGGTTACATGGATGCGACCACGTAACGCATCAATTCGGTCAGGGCTTGAAATCCACCCCTTAACCACGGCGTTTGCAAGAATTCTCAGCAACCTGTGACGACAGCTCATGTCGGAGTATTACGATACAGCCTGCGTGACCTGTTGGCCGTTTCCGCGGACTGCCCCGTGTGTGTCGGAGGTCGGAATGACTTCGCCGGTCTGGGTGGCATCATGAGAGCAGGGGAGGGGGGGGATGATATGACTTCGGCCACCTCATCTCTTGCCCCTGTCTCTCTCCCTCTTCCACCGGCGCTTCAGGATCTCGATCCGATTCGCTAGCGTTCATGGAGAGCTCGCTTGGGAGTGCGAAATCTCAGCCCACCAACTTCAGAAGGATCAGATCAAACTCTATTCAGACGCACTTGGCTGGCAGCGAATCAATGCGTTCCCATGGTACGAGTTGAGATAGGCTAACTCGATTCCAACCAGCATGCTGTCGAATCCCTTATAAACGCAGCCTAAAGCGGTTCACCGGGAGTGACAGTGATTTTTTTAGTGGCATTAATGATGAGGTGGAAGTGTTCCGAGATAAGGCGGGGGTTGTGTAGCCATGACTTCGAAAGAGGAGTACCAGCATTACTTCCGTTTGCATTCGTCCACGAAGCCAGCCCTCCCCACCTAGCACTGATAGCAGAAAAGAAATGTATGTTTACGAGGTGTCTGCCATCTGTCTTACCGGAATGCTCTTTTGCCATTTTTGCAGAAGTATCTCGGTGATATCGAGTTTCAGAAAGGACAAATGTACGTCGGTATTTGTCATTTTGACCTTAAATAAGTGCATCTCAGTTTCTGTATTTAACCTCATATTTGTTTATTCCCAGATAATTTTTGGGGTATCTCTGTCCAGCCCTCCATCTCACAAACTTCAACAATGAGCCACTTGAGCTCGGACGAATCTTGACTTCGGTTTGAACCTGGACAGCCGTTGAAGAGGAATTTCCCGTTTTTTCTTTTCTGCGGCGATTCTCGCTTCGTTCTGTTGCCTCTCTTTCTCACTGCTTCTGATTGGTCTCGCTGGAGTCCTTTGTACTCTCTCCGCGAGCCGAAGACACGACAAAGTGGCCTCCCAAAGTGCGTCCACTTTGCGCCGAACGAGAGTGGTTACTTCCTCGGAGACGTGGTCGAGTCCGCACAAAGAGCACGGTAGGAGGACAGAGGGAGAAGGAAGCGACCGAGAGGAGGCACAAAGCGAGGAAGCCACTGAAAGAAACCCGCAAGACGCGAAGAGGCCTCACTCCGACACAGAGACGAGACGACCAGCGGGGCGCCGGACTGGATTGGACGGCCGCCCGTGCTAAGAGGTAGCCTGGAGGTGTCAGAACTCTGCTGCGCTGCGGATTTCTGCTTTCGATCGTGCGATGCGCAGGAAGTCGGAGGTGGTACTCGTAAGCTTCGATGAGTCGTAGACCTTTTTCTTTATTTCTTCCGTTCGGTTCGTCGACTGGCGAAAAATCGTTTCTGGAAACGAAGTTTGGTCCCAAAAGAGACGCGAGTTAAATGTAAGTTTAGTAGGGGAAAAAGCTACTACTGGCAATATTTTTTAGAGTGAAACGAAATAATATATTGAAAATCAGATAATTATTCTTTTATTATGTGTTTTTAATGATGTCACTATAGTCGTGGACAGCTTAAACAAAAGCAGGGCGTAGCACATTATCACCTCGTTTGATGCATCGAAACTAGCTCTTGGGTGTTTTTACAACAAGAACAAAAGGTGTCGCAATAGCATTGGCTGCAGAGCGAGCTGCTCGTGACACGTCCACTTCCGACGTTTAGTAAGTGGCCGATGACGACAGCCTATTCCAGTCGGGACATTTACGTAATATATAGAGCAATGGCCCTGCGCTAACGATTGATGCCTAAATGAAGGCAGAAGAAAAAAAAAGAGAGGAACTACGTTTTAGAGTATGTAGTGCCGAGAACTTTTTTGGCATAATTGGTCACACACTGATGTTAACATCAACTGCCGTATTCCTCACCGAAGCATCATACAACAATTGCAAGGCAAACGGAGAATTTGGTTTATTTGCTCTTCCATTTAAACAGAACTTTCTAATTCTCTGAAACCCGAAATCGTTGTCTCGTTTGACAAATCGTTTGACAAAATAAGTAATTTAATCGCGCTAGCAGTAAATCAACCTCTTTCGATTGATGACTTTAGATCCCTCATGTTTAAATTATAAATGGCCAATACTGAACAACCGCTAACCTTGCCTATGTAGCGTACGTTACGCAGCACAGTTTAAAGGATCTTACGCCGGAACACCAACTGTTAATATTCAATCTGGTACTAGTCAAATTGTAATTTACAATCCTAGATAGAGTCTGCAGTTCCTCATGCAACTCGTCATGTCGAGTTGTAGCGCGGCAGAACTCAGCAAATAGGCTACCTGTTCTTGTGATGTGCGTTGAGCTAACAAAGAGATAGCAAGACAAAATAGAGACAGAAAGATGGGGAGAAAAGAGAAAAAAGAATGAAGTCTGAAGAAGTACTCCCAAATATTTATAGAAAATTAAAGATCATGAACAAAAACGCAAATCTTAACTGATTTGGATTTGAATGTTTTGCTTACACTTCAGCTGCATACTTGTCATAAAAGTTTAAACGCACAGGGGGCAAGGTTTTGTGTCTTCATCATAAAATAGTGTGCCCTTAAAAATATTTGTAAGAGATAAAAAAAAAACTAAATTGAGCGGGAGCTTGACATTCTTATTTCATATAAAGGAGAACATATGTACCCGCAGGAATATTTCTTGGGCGGTTACGTGAAGTGCTTGCGTACCTTTCTGCCATACATAAACGTTGCTCGACTAGGCCGAAGGATTTTTCATATTTCATAAGAATGCAACTTAGTCGTTATATTTCTGAGTCTCGAGTTGTACAGCACGAGTCTGGCGGACCTCAACCAGATATGTTATTTTTTCATAAATATTTTTTTTCAAAACTTGCATGCAGTTCTTCTCATGCAAAAATATGGGGCTCTTACGTCGCAACTACAAAATACTTCATGCTTTTTTAATGTAGTTTATGTCATCCGTGAAATAGCCGAAAACACAAAAGCGCATGCCGAAGGTCTAAAAACTGTTTTTTTTTTTCGAAACCGATGCAAGGTGTCATTGTGTTTCTAAGCCCTATAGTTCTATAGTCATTAATAAAAAAAAACGGCAGGACATTTTTTTTTGTAATTTTGGCCTCAGAATGCACTCGTTGTCTTTTCTTGTGCTTTAACAGTGCGCACACACTCCAGACTCACGAGACGCATAAAGCATCATCGAAGATAGAAGCTCGCGCACGAGGAGGGACAAGCAAGGCTTCTCCCCGATGTGAGCAATCTAGCAGAGCCAGTAATTAGAAATATTACTGTCATTTCCATCTCACTTATTACGCTTCCGCATTATGTCTACAATAAACGGTTTTCGAACTGTTTTTAAAGTTATATTTTGCTTCGATAATTTTCTGTCAAAGATTGACACACTAGCGGTTGCTTGCAGTTGGCGTCCGAATTCCGGAGAATGAACGAAATAAACTATAATAGAAGCTGATGATCACTGGACTCCCGTGGCGACAGCTGGACATTAAAACTTCGAGGGAGTGTATTGTGAGAAAAGTTGGCGATGGCTTTCCATTTTTGTCCGACGTCTTTACGGTCAACCGAACTCTGATCATACAAGAGCTTCCATTTCACCTGGAGTTTGTTTTACTTTAATATTTTTTTTTTTGGGGGGGGGGGGGGTTAGGCTGTCTAGGCTGCGTGAAGTAGGTTTTGTGGGGGATATTTACGAGGGCGGATGGTTTTTATGTCTCACATTCCGAACAGTGATTTCTAAAGACATCGTTTCTTTTCGTGTATGGTTTTCCGAATCTTCTGAACCACTCTTCAGTGGCGTATTGTTCTGTCAGGTGTTCCAGAAAAGACGAGTCTTCATGTGAGTCTTGGAGACTTCTTTTCGCTGAATATTTAATTGAGAGAAAGGCGGCGGTATGGTTTCTTTAAAACTTTTGCTGGTGGACCACTTCAGAATACATGGTCAATGGTCATAAAAGAAAACAATATTATAAAAATTAATAACTGCTTGAGCGACATAGCTTTTGGTTCAATATCCGAAGTAGTACCCTTTCTAGAGGGACTGTAAAAATCAAACTATGCATTTTTTTTCTGTATTTTAGAAGAAGCATACGTCGCCACGTGTACTATTATGGGTGAATTTGTTGTATACATTAAAAAGCTCAGCAAACTAACTTTATACATGTATTTCTTAATTGAAAGTTTTGTTAAAACCATCATATACGACTCAGACATGCACACGATACTAAAATAGAGTAATGAAATACCTTTCTTTGTTGATCACTCAAAAAGTAATTACATGTACGTTTTCCGTTACTGCGAATAAAAACGGCGCGCTAAATTAGCTCGAAATTAACGCGTTATTTTTTCATTACTCTGCATGTGTCATTTTAATGAAGCAGTAACCGCTTTCAATATTTGTTGTCGTTAACAATTCCTCGCTTCTCAACGCGTTCATTCGGGCATAACCATGGCTCTACTGACGCACCTTGCGCTCATTGTTTTATGATCTATCTAGCGTTTTGTCGTCGCGCCAATTGCAGGCGCGAGCTGGAGTGAGGTTGGGTGCTTTTATTCCAAACGTTTCCCTCCAGAAGTAACGAAATACCGAACTCATTGTTTTATGAAAATAGTAATAAAATACGCTACTTGTTCTTCTTAAAAAAAAAAAAAACGGGTCGTTTATTTGTTACTGAAAATAGTTACCAAGTAAAGTGGACTCGTTACCTGTAGCGAGTTATGTACAACTCTGATACGACTTTTAGGTAAACAAGAAGCATTTACTTTTATTCATTTTTAAATAAAAATGTATTTTTGTACCTCCAACTTTTTCTGAAGTGCTTTAAAGAAACAGGGAAAAACCACGAAAGTGTGGAGTATATTAAAAAAAAGCTTATTCTCAAACAAAATGCGCGAAACAGTGTTTCCGGTGTCAACACTTCACACTTCCGTAACAGTGCATGCATAGGAAGTATTGTGTGTCTGTGTGTTTTTTCCTCATAAACCTTTTGTGTCTTACAGTTCACAAAGCGCTCGGAGTTCTTGAAAAATAAATATACTACCCGAGAAGCAATTTTTCCTGGAGTTGCTACTTGAGGAACACCTTCATGCATTGCAAAATTTAAACTAAGCAACAGGAGAGCGATATTATTGCAATATTCGTGCCGGTTGTTGACGACAAAGAATAGGCGTGGCGTAGTACGTGTAGATATGTGACAAAAGATAAGATAATGCAGATGTTTTTTATTAATTAGTCCCATCAGCTATTAAAGTATTCTACGATTGGGGTTTAAATAAAACCGGTAGTGCTAATAAACCTACGGGTAGATAGCCCCCCCCCCCCCTCGAAGTTTTCTTCACTATCTACGTGCGCGTATCCGCAAAGATAGTAAAGATCGCCTCCAGAGGGCGACACACCGAGACCCTTTTCTCACCCACCGACAAATACACGCGCGCACAAGAAGTATTTCTTAACAAAATCATGATTAACGCTGCATACACACCACATATTATTCAAAAATGGCTCCCTATGGACCTCAATATTCCCCTGAGCTGCCCTCACTGCCAGAAGACGGCGAAAGCAGACCTCCCTCATCTTATACGGGATTGCTCCGCATTCACGACCGGCCGAGACACGATTGTACACATCCCTCATTCCGACCATGCAACCCTCGTTCAACACCTCTTCGATCAACCAGCCAGTAGACACCTTCTCGCCACTTTTGGTAGCGTTAGCAATCTGACCAGGATAGTGTAGGCTGACTCACTCTTTCCTTTCGACTGCTTCAGGATACCCTGCATGACTTAGGTGCTGCAGAAGAAACCGAAGACCAAAGACGGCGGAACTGATGCCACTTCCGTAAAAACCAGACACTCCCCCCCTTCCTCCCTCAACCCCCTTACTCCCCACAGCGGCCTTGTGCCATCCTCCCTCCCAAAGGATCAATAAATAAAAATAAAAATCTTATTAACACAATATTTTTGCACCTTTCGTAACAAAAGAAATACAAAAATAAATATATATATATATATATATATATATATATATATATATATATGTATATATATATATTATTGAACGAATAATAATAATAACAGCGAGACAAGAGAAGTGGTATAGCTGAAGTGGCTTGTTTTTGCCGGCACTGATACGGGTCAGCTTTTAAAAAGACGCGCGATCGTCGTTCTTCTTTCTGGTCACCAGGCTTGTTGTCTTCTTCACTACATTTGCCCCGCGGATCTGGGGCTGCCATTCTGGCAGCAGTAGTTGTAGAGGGGGCGGTCATTTCGGGCGGTACATACGATTTCATTCTTGACACATTAACAGTCTCTTCATGGTGACGGCAGTGATCGGTGGGGAGGGGAACGGGTTCAACGCTGTAGTTGACCGGCGAGGTAGCTGTCAGAACATTGCATGGGCCATGATATCTTCGAAGGAGCTTTGAAGATAGTCCAGGTTTTTTGATGGGCATCCAGATCCACACTAAATCACCGTCGTTGTAGGTGACGGAGCGGTGACGGGCGTCGCAACGACTTTTTCGACGTTCTGGTGCTCAGATGTGCGAAAACAGGCTAATTAATGACGATTCTTCAGCTCGGCTGATTGCTTCATCAACGGCTATATGCTCTGTGATATCTGGCCGATAGGGTAAGATAGTATCGAGCGTACATGCTACTTCGCGGTTATACATGAGTGTGAAAGGTGAAAAGCCTGTCATAGCTTGAGTAGCGGTGTTATAAGCGAAAGTAATGTATGGTGAAATTCGATCCCAGTTATCTTGGTCCTGAGAGACATGCATAGAAAGCATGTCAAAAAGGGTACGATTAAGACGCTTCGTAAGTCCATTTGTTTGGGGATGTTAAGAAGACGTGCGGAGGTGAATAACATCACATTCTATCAAAATGTTTTCGACGAATTGTGATAAAAAGACTGTTCCTCGATCACTGAGTAGTTCTTGAGGCCAGCCGTGACGCAGTGTAATATTGTTTAAAGGCCGACGTACAACCTCGGTTTTCTGCAGGGAAGATAATCCTCTTAGCGCTTCCCTCTCCTAAGCTGCGAGGTGAGCCAAGCTGGGGCGAGGTAAAGAAGTGGAGAGGGTATAGGAAAGGAGGAGGCGGGCAAAAGTTGAAAGCGCAAAGTGTACGTTGGCCTTTAAGAGAATGCATACAACTTCATGAAAACCTGCGGTGGGCAGGGCAGCAGTCTCGGCGTATCGCGTCAGATGATCAATGGCGACGACCACCAACGGTTTTCCCTTCGATTATTTTGGTAGTGGGCCATACAGATCAATTCTGACTCGCTCGAATGGCTTGTCGGGACAAGATATGGGTTAGAGCAAACCGGCGGACTCCTGATCTGTTCTTTTTGTTGTTGTAGTTGGAAAAATAAACAGGAGTTGACATATTTTCGCACAAAGCGACAGATGCCGGGCCAGTAATATCGGCCACGTAAACGATTATAAGTCTTTAAGGCCCCGAGATGTCCCGACGTTGGGTCGTTATGGAGGCACTGTAGCAGCTCGGAGCGAAGCTGCCGTGGCATTACTAACAATCATGCGCTGACCGTTTGCTAAATAGTTACGACTGGAACAAGAGCCATTTCGGAGAAAAATGCCGTGCTCGTTTGCAGAACTTACGGTTGGAGATAGCAAGGCCCGTAATATGGTTGCACCAGGGTCTGGATGTAGGGAGTCTTCGAGCTGAGTTTTGTGCCAGCATCCAAGAGAGAGCAGCGAGTGTAATCGGATCTCGTCCTCGTCAGGAGCAATTGTTGGCAAGGGCAACGTGAGAGGTCGTCGAGGCAACATGATTCTTGCGTCCGAGCTATAAGTGATGGAGAAGTTGTACTCTCGGAGGCGAAGAGCCCAATGTCCCAAACGCCCCGAGACGTCTTTCAACGAAGTTAGCCAACAGAGCAGCTGGTGGTCTGTGATGGCACTAAAACGGCGTCCATACAGGTATGGTCGAAGCTCTAGAAACAGCGCCCAGATAATAGCCAAGCATTATTTTTCGGTTGCAGAGTAATTACGTTCACACTTTGATAGCGTGCGACTGGCGTATGCCAACAACTCTCAGGGTGGGGGCGGTTCGCGCTGTACCAGGACTGCGCCTGTCCTGCCCGCTGGCGTCTGTATGGATCTTTGTAGAAGTGAAGGTTCAAAGTGGCATAAAATCGGATCACCCGTCAGGAGAGCAGTTAGCTGATCGAAGGCAGACTGGCATTCTGGCATCGATAAAGGCTTCGCTTGAACAATATGCGACGTTGCCCTGATAAAATCGCCGAAATAGAAGGTGCCGCGAGTGTTTATTGTGTTGGGATACATCGACTGCCTGATTTTTACCGCGATCGTCGCGTCTTCTTGATTGTTTCATGTCCGAGGATTCGAATTCTTTCTGTTGCAAAATGCATTTCAGTGCCTGCTGCAATAATAATGATAGACCAAATACGTCTGAGATGCGTTCCAGTCATCGGCGCAAAATGACAATCGCCTGTGATTTGCATGTGCTGCAGATCTTCACTTCAGACCTTCGATGTCCCAGATGGAGACATAGTGTCCAAAGGGCATTATCTAAATTCATAGCAAGACAAACGCCATCCGATCAGGCCCCGGGAGGTAAAATCTGCGTCAGGCGATGTTACGTTCACGCGCGGCAATGGATTGTCTCTGCGGTTATCTTGTTGAGTTGCCGGTGATCCATTACTGCGCTGAACGCTGCCGTCTCTTTCATTTCAGGATTGTGACTAAGGACTCTGAAGATCTCTGATTAATTCCTCGTCGTAGATTCGACATATTTTATATGCCGTCTTCCTCTTCATTGATTACATCGTAGGGTTTTTTCCTGACGGAATAGAGCTATCTTGCGTCGATTTACCGTTGACTGGTTTGTCGTTTCATGCAAGTCAAAAACGTCTTTGTAGAGCGCGAGAGTTAACGCTTGAAGACGTATTATCTCGCCGGCAGAAGCCGCCTGACTCATCATTTCGTATAATTTGTTGAGAGCGCGGCTGGTTCGAACGGGTCGCCATGGAAACGTTAATTCAGTTGCCAATGCGACGGTGGCCAGAACGGTTGCCCTGACACGGATGGGCAGCCACCACAAATAAGCGTTGCTGTTAATATCGGCGAGGCCATTGAACCAGCAAACCTTTGTCAATACACTGCGGGCGCGATAGAATAAATTTCCTGCAGCAGTGAGCGCCACGGCGGCACCACACGAATACCGAGGTTCAGGCTCGTGAGAATTATACAGGCAGTCTGCGAGCGTGTAAGCCCGCAAATAATTGCATGTTGTAAAGAGAATCTTCCCAGCCAACAATGTCATGAGTGCATGATGAGAGCATGATAAGCTGAACTAAAGGCACGCACCAAACATATGAGGGCGGCAAATCTCCAGCTGCTTGAGAAGAATCGGACTTGCAGCCTGAGCGTCATTTTGATATACTTTGCGCGACGACAATCTGTCGCATTTGTCAATAAGCACCTGCATCAACTGTGCCTGAATATCTTGACCTTGAATCTGGGGGCCATGACGTTGACGGGGGGATGTACGAGGATTCACTTGGATGAGCGCCCAGGAAGGTGGCCGTAGCTTTCCTCTGGAGTCGTAGGCGACAATCGCGGCACTGGTGTAGGCGACGTCGACGTGTAGGTAGAGCTCCCAGAAACCTGAGATGATCAGCTGCACAGCCTGGTAGCGGCAGTTCCAGCAGCAGTTTGCCTGAGCTGCAGACAACTCGCCGGTTTGGCGACGAACACGTGAGGCCATGATGTAGTGTTCCATATCAGTAGATAGGCTCATTGATTAGTTGGCGAGCAGGTCGCATGCTGCTGAGAATAGCCAACGGTTGATTATTGTAGGCAGGATAGCTGGTCGTAAATACAGTGCAGCTATTTCCTTGCAGACAGGGTCGGTCGCATGGTTTCCAGAAGCAGCAATGCAGTTCCGCGACGTGAAGAAGGGTTTGGGACGAGTACCGCAGTGCAGACTCTGTTAATGTAGGGTGATGGTTCGTGTTGCTGAGCCGAGACATCTCCTCAATGCTGAATGAATTGGCGCCACCCTCGTCTGGGCATATCGGGTGGCGTGATATGCTGTCATTCTCCGGGAGACGCTGATTGCGCAGACAGACAAGCGCTGGGCTTTTGTTCCGAAACTGCCAGTATATCGAGAATGCCTTTCCGGCCGTGGAGCACGAGCATAATCCTGAGAACGTCCTCGGGCGATTCTTCAGAGACGCACGCTTAGTGCTTTCCGGCATATTTTATGCCGTTACGATAAAGTTTCCAGCACCCTTCAATGTACGCTGAGCGCGAAATAGTGCCATCGTTGCATCTGCCTAAACACTTCTCTTGGGCAGATCTCGCAAATATCTGCCAGTTTCTGGAGTGTCTTGCCTGCGGTTTTGAAACCAGAGTGACGTCGCATCGCGAAATGGCGCAGCTGGCGGTATCGTTCCAGAATTATAATGACGGGCGCACGTAGCGTCGTTCAGTCGCCGACGTCAGCTGTCGCCACGTTGGCGAGTATGAGTACTGACTGGGATCTCGATATTTAGCTGCCGCTGATGTCATTGCGAACTTCGCAATGGCAGAGGACATCACGGTGCCATATAGAAAGGAATTTCGTTGCCACAGCCGGATTAAAATTAAAATCGCGGTACACAAGCGCTGCACCTCTACAAAATGCACAGTCTTGGCATATGATCAACTAAAGTCTGTAAAATAAACATATATTCTAATTGCAGTAATTAAGAAGTTAAATAACGGATTTAGTTAATTAGTTTGATATTCTGTACAGTTATACCCTGTCTACGACATAGAAACACGCAGTGAAACCGCATTCAAAATTTCCATATTTGTAATTTGTTGCCAAAAAAACAAAACGCCCTGCATATATATATATATATATGTTGCTATATATATATATATATATATATATATATATATATATACATACATATATATATATATATACAAGCCGAGAGTGCTCGATATGTTCGAAATCTCTGTTCGTCGAATTTGTGCGGCTCTTTTCGAAAGCTGTAAATGTTTTTCTACGTCATCTGCACCTGTTGGATTTAGCGTTTTCGATTTATTTGGTGAGCAATTTTCGAATATCAAATCATGCCCTTAAACATTAACATTAAAAGGTTAATCATTCGTACAATCGAATTATTCGAGCTTAATACCCTCTACCCTCACAAAATGACATTCGCCTTCTTTTTGTTAAAGGTAACGCGCGGTTTTGCAATATCAAATTTTCTTGTCATTAATACATGTTTTCAAAATTTTTACATTAAAACATGTTGTCTGTCGATTTGTTTCAGCAGGACAAAGCTGCGGCAATAGTGGAAATCCGTCGTCGCTTCAGTTCATCGCTGCGATACCCATTCTTCTATCATACTAATATATTTTACCTGATTATTAAGCGCTTTATGCTAATTGTTGCCGACATTTCCAACGTCTTTTTGAAACCGTCTGCCTGACGAAGTTCAGCTGCGCATGAAATGCTAATCTCTTCCCGGGCCTGCAAGCCACCTGCGCTGGCGGCGTTATAGCTGCGGCTGCACACGACCGCGCAGCGCTACGCGCAGTGTGCAGGAGGGCCTATCAGTATCGTTGGATGAGAAATCGTCTCCCAGGGAATCGACGACGGTAAAGGGCTATACGGTATCGACAGTTAGAATCCGAAGAATTCACCGTTAAAGAGCACGTTCACGACGTCTGCCGTCTCTACTTTCAGGATCATCGGCTGACACTTCAGTAATGCATTGTGATTGTGCCCACTCACTGCGCGTGATTGTCCAGCTGGTGATTGTAACGCACAAAGATCGGCACCCCAGATACGCACTTTATCCGAAGATTGATTGACACTGTCGCAATCGTGTCTGGCTGACGGATTAGCGTGAAACGGAGTATAGAATATTTCAGCTGCTACTCCAGAACTGGGCTCAAATGCAAGGCCACGGTAACAAGGCATAGCTGTCATTAGCAACGCGCAGTCTCTCTTTTTCCGCTTTAAATTTTTCGTAATCGCGGAGCCAGATGGCATTTACACTTGGCTTGGTCGAGTGATTCGAAGGCATATGCACGGGGATTACAAAAAAACGGTTACGGCGGTTCTATATTTTTAGCGGATTAGCTGAAGAGCGCAATTTGTTCAAGATACAAGATGCGCAAAGTGAGTCCATTCGCGCTCAATATATACTCAGAAGGTGAAGGCAGGCATGGTGTCCGTTGTTGTAATGTCGAAACCGGATGCGTTTTGAAAGGAATAGTCACTCATCTGTTCTCCTCGTTTCCTCCTCTACCTACGAAGAGTGTCTACTATCAATCAATATCTACCTACGTCATATAAATCTCGGTGCGTTTTGTCTTAGCGATGCCGCCCTTTCAGTATCTGGGATCTATAGAATACGAGCACCAATTTTAATTTTCTGGCGAGCAGTTGTCAACAGTATAAGTAGCGACGCCTCAAATGGCTTTGTTTCGCGTGTCAGGAGATTTCACCTGATATAGTAAAACAGTGTCTTCTTATTCCATGTGTAGAGGAATGTCAAAGATGATGTCATATGATCAAGCTACGAAATGCGAGCGCGTAGCATCAGCGGCTGTTCTTTTTAAATGTTTTATAATAAAAGCTCTATTTGATTAATATAATTGGTAGTTATCGCATTAAATTACCAATACTTCGTTCCAGCTTGTTCAGAGGCATCTGATGCTGCGGGCTAATCGCGTCATCAGGAAATCCAAAGCGTAGTCACTGGGCCTCATTTTTTTATTTGAGTGCTGTTCTTTTCATGATTGATTTAGTGATGAAAAGAACACGTACGTAAAACATGACAAATGTCAGACAGTGCTCTATGATGTTGCGTGAATGGTCCTATCAGCAGGGTCGTCACGCCCATCGTAAGGTAAGACAAAGAAGAATATGCGCATTCAAAACATTAGAACTTCCATTATTGATAAAATATTTGCTCTGATTCTCATGCGCTGCGATTGCAGATACACAAACATTACACCGACTGCTCTTGACATCAGTTGCAGATTACTCACAGGATGTTCTTGTAGACAATTCACTGATAACTTCTTTGGTGTATCTATACTTGCTGTTTTTTAAGCCTGATGCAGTATTCAGAGCGCTGTAGCCCTAGCAGTCCGAATGAGGTTGTGGCTGACATCGCGGAGCGCGCCGATTCTGGCAGTATATTATGTTTGCATTGCGCAGTATATAGAGCAAATCGAAGCACCGCGCGCTCTGCCATGTTGCGCGTTCCACTCGGCGCTCTGCCGACTGCACCGCGGTTTGATTGGCGCGCGATTTGACGCATGCGCAGTGCGAAGAGCACCCAAACCGGCAACGCGAAGCCTGCGTCTGCTCCCATACGCAATACCGCACCCTCCACTGCAGGGCAACGGCGCGCTAATGCGGTATCTGCGCAGTTCCTCCACATTCCACCTTCATTATCTGTACTCCGCGACCACGTTCGCCTGATATCAAAAGAGTCGTCTTGTACTTCGACATCTGAAAGAGCATAAGGATCAGCGCCTACGCCGGCCTGACTCAAGTAGGATTAGCTGAGTCTGATTACCGGTTCGCAGGATCTGCAATTTGATTTGGGTAAAATGACATGTCGATATGTCTATGTTTGACAACGGTCTGCTATCCACATGAATCGACAGTATTCAGCGTCAGTAAGAATGAAATAAACATGCGAGAGGCTTCGCCTCATAATTCCATTCTGAGCTGCTCCAGGCCGTTATTGCCAGGCTTCGGCTGGTGGTGAGAAATTTCCGGCATCACTGAAACGAGAGATCGCGGCCGCGTTCCTCCACGCATAGAGAAAACATGTGGTTTTTCTATTCAGTAAGTGGATATGTTGGCTGTAGCCACGAATAGCGATGCTCAGTACACTGATTAGAAATGACTGACGGCAATTTCCGGCGCCACGCATCTGTGCATGCAACATTTGATTTTGTTAGAGGCCGCATTGCAAGCCCCAAAATCTCTTTGCTCGCCCGTTCTCCAGAACCAGAAATGTTCTTAAGAAATATAAAAGCTGTCAGGACAGGGATCTACCATTTGAGCCTAACTCATTTTGCCGACATTCCACGTTTCAAGTGTGCCGAATTAGTCACAAGACATACCACTTACGTTCCTTGCTCGAGAATTAGGAACATTTACTCTTCTTCACAGAAAATAGAGCCGCGGTGTGTGAGCCCGTCGAACGTATTCGCTTTCGACACTCATTCAACAAAGGAACATAAAAACATCTGTTCCGGCTTTGTATTCAAAGTTTTAAATCAGATAGCGTGAATTCAAAATAAATAACAAGAAATTGCAAGAAGAAAACGAAGTTAAAATCAGCAATTGATTAGAGGCCAGAAAACAACGGAGTTCTCCTCTTCATGCGTCCTCTGGCGACGCCGAGGCCTGATTGCCTGAGGGTTGCTCGGTTTCCGCGCCCGCGAGAAGTCTGCGTTTGCTCGCGCATTTCTGAGATATCTGCGTTCGAACTCATTAACACTTGTATTGCCTTTCGCTCCAGGAGAGCATGTCCTTGTCCGATACGATACTGATCTTTTGTCCTGTCTGTCGTCAGAGGTTCACCTCCTGGTTGACGAGTATGCTGCATTGTGTCTGAGATGCTCGTTCGTCACTTTGAGGGGAAGCGCTACGGAAATCCGGCCAAATGACGTTCATACTTCACTGCTGCGCGAGAGCCATAGTAGGCATTACGAGTTTACAGCTCACGTTCACAGGATAAATCAAACAGTGTGTCTTATTGTTAGTTATTTTCGCTCGCAGATGTAAACGAGGAATACTGTATTAAATCGTTAATTTTTTAAATGTAAACTTGAAATGATCCATTTGTCATCGCTCTTTTCTGTATGCTGCCATGCACAAGGAGTTTGGCTGCGAGTAGCGCTTTTCAAACACTGCTATGTAGCCTGTGGTTGTGCGTATTGTTCCAGAACTTGCCCGTTTTCATCGCCTTGCCAGATGAGCATCTAGCTGCGAGACACGTTAGCTCCGTTCCAGGCATCACGCAGTTATGGCCGGTATGACAGCCTGTCCAGATCGAAACGGGCAGGGGTGGGGGGGGAGCCACCGACTCCAGCAGCGCAGCTTGGCTCACGTTCTCCGAGCTCGCGTGCGCCGCTTGCGGCCACCGATCCCCCTTCCGCCCAGACTCAGCTTTTTTGCCTGAGTCATAGTGGCTGAAAAAGGTAGCTTGCCAGTCAATCGTTTATTTGTGAATTTTCTTCTTTGTAGCACTGGAGCGCAGAGTAACGCTGCTTTCCAGCATACAGATTATGGTGCACTTTATGGGCTCCATAATATTAACTACTGTTATGGCGGGCGAGAAGGGTAGGGACTTTACTATAGCATGGTTTATGAGCGGTCACGCAATTCTACGCCCATAAAGCGCACCATAATCTGTATGCTGGAAGCAGCAGTTACTCTGCGCTCCAGTGCTACAAAAGAAGAAAATTCTGCAAAACAAAACGATTGACTGCAGCCTACACGCTTTTTCGAAGCCTATGACTCAGGCAAAAAGAAAAAAGTAAACTGAGTCACTGAGTTGTGGGCGCATGAGAAGGGGGATCGGTGGCCGAGTGGGCTGGCGGCACGCACGAGCCTCGGAGCACGTGAACCGAAAGCTCGCGCTGCAGAACCCAGGGATCATTGGCCCCCCCCCCCCCTCCCCACCCCTGCCCGTTTCGATCTGGATGAACATCGTACCGGCGTGCGGTCGGGTATAACTGCGTGATGCACGTTAAAGACCCCAGGCTAGCGGTTGTACTGCACTAGCTAGACGTGCTCATCTACAGCTGGGAGACTCGTCCCCGTTGAGGCAGACCAAGTTCTAGGCTGTATACGCATACACACAGCCCAATTTTTTGTTTTTTTGCACATAAGCGGTGTTTGATATACTGCAGAAGAAAACTACTGGCAGCCCAGAACTCGTTCCACAGCCCAGTAAAAAAAGATGGCAGCGTACAAAAGGCGAGTCATTGAAATGGATCATTTCAAGTTTTACATTAAAAAAATGAACGATTTGAATGCGAAGGTGATACACCTCGTTTTACCTTATCTGCGAGCAGAAGCCAGTGCTAGTAGCGCGAGATCAGCAGACTGTTTGAGTTTCGGCCCCACTCACAAGGACGAACGGTACGGAGCTTTATGAGCTCGCGCTTCTACCACCGGCGCCTTCTCTCGCACATATGGTGAAACGAAGTATAAGCGACGTGCGCGATCCGAAAGCGTCGCTGTGGTCGGCCTTCCACGACTGGCCGAATGCTGTTTGTGACGTCAGCAAAGGATTTCTCATCGACGGAAATAAGAGGAATGGGAGAACTTCAAACTCGACGGTGTTGGTAGTGTTGCTTTAAGAGCGCAATGATTTCAAGCTTCCACCATGCTCCTTAGAAACACCATCGAACTTGTTGTTCGCAAGGTAATGACGTCACGAAAAGGTAACCATAGGATGGCGCCACTAAAACATCTCGCCGCTAATAGGAAACGTCACGGCTCCGGTGGCCTGGGACTTCCGCAAAGCGCGCTTCCCTCAAGGTGACTGGAAGAACGGAGGAAGCATCTCCCGTGGGAAGAGTGAAGGCAAATTGCAGAACGCACTCGTGGCATACGTAGGAGGAATTTGAAGGGTGAGTGAGGCTTAGTCTGACGACAAACAAAGACGGAACATAGAATCGAAAGTAGCTAAGCTTTTAATCGAGTTTGCGGTCCAAAGTGACGTCGCATCGTGGCGCTCTCCCCAAGGCGAAGAGCGGTAAAGCTGATTATGAAGTTCGAGACACCGGAAATTACCTCCAGTGCTCGCACGAGCAACGCCTGGGAGCTTTTCTCTCACCGAGGCACCCGAAACGAAGTAACAACCTCGAAACCCAATCAGACTCCGGCAAGCCACGCCAGAAAGGGACCGCGTGAAAAAGAGAGAAACTCCCGTTGTTTTCTGGCCTCTAATCCAATTACTGATTTTAGCATGTTTTCGTTTTCTTCTTCCCCCAATTTCTTGTTGTTGTTTTGGTTTTGAAGATTCACGCTATCTGATTTTGAAACTTTGAACTCTAAAAGCCAGGTAAAAAAGATGTTTTATGTTGTTCCTTTTTGTTGAAACAATGAGTGTCGAAAGCTTCGAACTCTACGCCCGACAGGCTCACATAAATTCTTGACTGACTCTATTTTCTATTGAAGAAGAGTAAATGTTCCTAATTACTCGAAAACTTTAAAAGACGTAAAGTGGTATGTCTTGTAGACTAATTCTATTTTGCAAACATTAAGGAATGTCGATAAAATGAGTTAAATAAATAGTAGATCCTGTCTTTTATTTAGCTTTTTTATACTCTTAGAATATTTCTGTCTCTATTGGAAACGGGCGACAAGATTTTGGAGCCGCAATGCGACTCCTAGCAAAACAATATCTGCGTGCATAGTGCGTGTAACAGTCAACGGAGAGCAAGAATTGCGTCAGTCATTTCTAATCAATGTACTGAGCATCGCCCTACTCAAAACGTTCGTGGCCACAGCCGACACTAACTCCACTTACACTAGAAATAAAAGCACAAAATACATATTTTCCTATGCATTGGAGAACGCAGCCGCGATCATCTCATTTCCAGCGTGCAGAGCACACTACCCAGCCAGCCTGAGCAATAGACAGCCTGGAGCAATAGAATAAAATTATGAGCGAAAAATACCTCTCACATGTTTTATTTCATCACTTACTGACACTGGTGTTTGTCGATTCATAGTAGTTAACAGACCGTCGTCAAACACGGAAGCATATCATAGGCATAGAAACACGAAAAACATGGAACTGAGTTACCGTCATTGCGGGGCACACTTGCGAGGAGCAAATTTAATCTAAACTTTCAGCTAGTCCTGCGGGTCGAATTACACGGAAAACAGACAGCTAGAGCGAACGCTGGTCGCATGTATGTTTTCAAATATTAAGGTACAAAACCTTTACTTGAGCGTCAGATCGAAGAACGATGGTCGCGGGAAGACACGGAAGCTCGCGAGACTGGAATTTGGAGGAGCAGACGCCTCGTCTGCACGCAAATACACGTGCACGCCGTTGGCGGCGCTGCGAGTGGAGAGTTGCAGTATTGCGTACAGGAGCAAACGCAAGCACTGCGCGTGTGCGTTACTGTTTGCGTGCTGCGCGCTGCGCATGCGCGTCGTCACCACGCGCCAATCAAAACCGCGGTTTGGGTTTCGGCAAGCGCCGAGTGGAACACGCAACGCTAACGAAAACGCGCAGGGCTTCCATTTGCTCCTATATAGCTGTACGCAAGACGAAAACTCACTAATATGCTGCCAAGAAGGATCGGCGCGCCCCTCTTCGATGTCTCACGCTCCCAATTACTCATTCGGTTTGCTAGGGCTACGAACATGCCACTCTGTGAATACTGCATCGAGCTAAACGCAACAAAACGTACGTACATAAAAAAAGGCTATCGGTGTGTGTCTACAAGCACATCCTGTGAATGTCCTGCAACTTGATGTCAGAACAGTCGGCGTTATGTTTTGTGTATCTTACAATCACGCGCATGAAATAAAACAGATAGTTTATCAATAATTGATGTTTATATGTTTTTGAATACATTTTTGTGTACTTCGTCTTACCTTACGCCCAGATGCAGCGGACGCTACAAGCTGATGGGACCATTCACAAAACGTCACATGGGCACCGTCTTGGCATTCGTCATTTTTCCGTACGTATTCTATCATCCCTGAATCAATCATAAGCAAGAAGGACCCAGCGTAATATAGAAAAACAGGAAGGGCCCAGTGACTACGCTTTGGACGCTTCCTGATTGATACGATTAGCCCGCAGCGTCGGATGCCTCTGGAGTTAAGCTGGAACGAAGTATAGTCAATTTAATACCATTAGCTGCCAATAATATTAATCAAATAAAACTTGTTATAAAACATTTAAAAGAACGACGGCTGATAAAGGGGATTTAGCGCGCTCACTTGTTTTTGTAGCAGTAATAATGACATCATCTTTTGACTTCCTCTACACACATGAATAAGAAAGACACTGTTTTGAAAATATCGAGATGCATCTCCTGATACACAGAAACAAAACCATTTGAGGGCGTCGCTACTTATGCCGTTGACAACGCTCGCCAGAGAGGATTAAAAATTGGTGCTCATGTTCTGCCTAAGGTCCCAAATACTGAAAAGGAACGACATCCTTCTAAAAGACCGCGGCTTGCTTTTTCGCGATTGTCATGACGGTGGGCGAGTGGTGTTGATGGTGGGCATAACAGTGGGCCGTAGAGAGGGAGGAGAGCGAGGAGGAGTGGATGGGTGAGCGGAAATGCTTTCAAAACGCATCGGAGACAACAAGCCGACGGCCACAACTAACGGACACCACAAACACGACGGCACAGCTCTGAGTATATGTTGGTACCGAGTGGACTCGCACGCGCATCTTGGTATCTTGGTTTTCGTGCGCTCTTCGGGGCTAATCCACTTAAAAATATAGAAACTCCACCGTGACAACGGACTTCTAGTTTGTCTGTCTGCGATTGCGCGTCTTCTAGCCTTCGAATCCACTCTGACTTGTGATCAAACCAAGTGTAGAAATGCCATCTATTATTTTTTTAATTACCAAAAAATTTAAAGCGAGAGAAAAAAAAAGAGGTTTGCGCGTTTAACAATGACAACTATGCCTTGTTATAAATTCGGTGGCCTTAGGTTTATTTGGTTCTGGAGTAGCAGCTGGAAATATTCTATACTCCGTTTCACATGAAGTCAGATGTCAGCCAAGGTTACGATGCGACGGTGTCAATCAATCTTCGAATAAAGTGCATTGTCACAGGGTTCTACGTCTTTGTGCGGTTACGATCACCGGCTGAACCAATCACGCACAGTGAGTGGGCCTGATCACGGTGCATTTGCTGTGCGTGATTGGTCCAGCCGGTGATCGCAAAAGGAACAAAGACAACGAACGTCGTGACGATGCTCTTTTTACATTGCTTGATTGGTTCTTTCGGATTCTAGCCTTGGCTCTGGTCGGTCTCAGCATGAAACGAACTATAGCCCTTTACCGTCGCGTCCTTAGTAGAGAGTTCTAGGGAACCGTTTTTGCTCATCCAATACGGTACGATAGGCCCCTCCTGTACGCACTGCGCATGCTTGCTGCGCAGTGCGTGTGCAGCCGCATACTGTCGCCACCAAGCGGAGTGAACGCAGGCCCGGGGGAGGGAAGGGGGTTAACGTGTTAACGTTTCATGCACAGCTTGCTGAACTTCGTCAAATTTCGTCTCAGAGAGGCGGTTTCACAAATAAAAAAAAACGTTTAGAATGTCATGACCTAGACGCTTAATTAGCATAAAAAAAGCATATGTCGAGAGTTTTGCCAAAAAGGTATATTGATGTAGTGTAAGAAGTAAGGAAAAGGGATGGAGTGAAATATGGCACCCCGATGAGCTGGAAAAACGACAGTTTCCATCTTGGCCGCTTCAACGGTCCACAACTTGAAAACAAAATCCGACGAACTAGCCATTTGCGTAATTTTTAATATAAAAATTGCCCAAAACATGTATGTATTTAAAAAAAATTTGATATTGCAAAAACTACGCGTTGCAACAACAACAAAAAAGGCTTGTGTCGTTTTGGTCCTGGGCCAGGGGCCTATTTAGAAAAATTATTAAACTCCAGAATAATTCGATTGTTATTATTTTTGAGTAATTAACCTTTTTAATATTGTGTTTAAGGGCATGATTTGTCTTCGAAAATTGCTCACCATCATCGAAAAACACTAAATCAACAAATTGCAGAATGATAGAAACCAAGCAAAGCATTTTACAGCTTTCTGAAAAACCGCACAAATTCGACGGGTTTTTAAGTTTCGGTTTGCTATCGGAGCGCATCTCGGCCCCGGTGAGTATATATATATATATATATATATATATATATATATATATACATATATATATATATATATATATATATATATATATATATATATATATACATGTGGCGTTTTTTGTGTGTTTTTTTAACAGCACCAAAATTTTTAAATAAATAAAGGGGGGAAAAGTTTTTTGAATGCGGTTTTCACTGCGTGTTTATATGGCTCGGCGGACACTAGATGGGAATATAACCAACACAATTATCAAACTAATTAACTAAAATCCGTTATTTAACTTCTTAATTACTGTAATTAGGATATATGTTTATTTTAGCGAACTTTGAGACAGTCATATGCCAAGCACTGTTGCATTTTGTAGAATTCACGTAATCAGCTTATGTACCAGCGATATTCGTCCACGAATTTCGCACTTTTATCCGCTAATGTAGCAAAGTTCGGCTATAGTGGCCATGATGACATCCTCTACTGCCGTACGAGTTCCGCAATGACCTCAACGGCAACTTAAGCAGACATCGGATCCCAGTCGGTACTCACTACTCGCCAACGTGAGCCTCATATTTTCTCCGGTATTGGACGACGCTGACGTCGACGACTGGATTGACGCCTACGATAGCGTCCCGTCGTTATAATTACTGGAACGATGCCACTAATTTGGCTACCGCCATTTTCTACTTGTCCGACGTCGCGAAACTCTGGTTTCAAAACCACGAACAAGACTTTCAAAACTGGCAAATGTTCTGCGAATCGCCTTAGGGAAGTGTTTGGAAGACATGCGACGCGACAGATTGCAGCAGAGTGAAAGCTTTCTTCGCGCGCTCAACAGCCAACTGAATCATTTACATCCTACATTGAAGAGGTGCTGGAGCTTTGCCGTCGTGTGGCCATAAATATGCCGAAGCACTAAAAGGTGCGTCATCTCCTGAAAGGAATCGCCGAGGACGTTTCTCAAGTTATACTCGTGCGTAATCCGACAACCGAGAAGAAGATTCTGGAAATATGCCAGCAGTTTCAGGAACTAAAACCCAACGCTTGTCTGTCGCTGCCACAGTCCAACGTCTCCCAGAGGTGAGCAGCATATCCGCACCACCAGTATGCCCAGACAGTTGGCGCCAATTCATTCAGCACATTGTTTGAGGGGAGATGTCTCGAGCTTTCAACCCCACACGAACATCACCTACATTAACAGAGTCTGCACTGCGGTTACTCGTCCAAACCGAGCTGGCTTCTTCTATTCCGTCGCAGGTTTCATTGCCGCTGCAAACCATGCGACCGACCTATGCAGAAATAGCTGCACCAACATTTACGACCAACTATCCTGCGCGCGGCATGCCATATGTCCAACCGTTTGGCTATTCTCAGCAACGCATGCGGTTTGCTCGCCAACTGATCAATAGTCGCCCTGTATGCTACTATTGTGGAACACCGGGTCATGTTTTCCACGTGTCCGTCGTCGCCAAGCCGACGAGTTGTCTGCAAGCTTCAGACAACCTGCTGCTTGGAACTTTGCCCTTTACTACCAGGCTTCTGAGTACGGCCGATCGTCATCCCCAGCGTCAAGGTTTCCTGGGAGCTCACCATGCCTACCACGTCGACAGTCGCCTACACCACAGTGCCCGCGATTGACATCGCCTATGCTACGAGCAGAGCCCACTACTCGAGCTCAAGGGGGAAACTTGCAACCGCAACTTCTGAGGCACCAGCTGTGACCTCATCAAACCGTTCAAGTCCTCGTACATCCCCATCCAACATCGTCATAGTTTGAATTCAAGGTCAAAATGTTCAAGCTTTAGTTGATACGGGTGCTGCAATTTCAGCCATGCATTTGGATATTTGTCGTCGCCTCAAGAAAGTCGTCTCACCGTATCAAAGTAACCTCAGAACTGCAGGATCCCAACTACTCAAACCCGCTGGGGTTTGCACCGCTCGTATGTTTTTACAGGGTGCGATGTACTTAGTTCAGCTTATCGTACTCTCATCATGCACTCATGACATTATTCTTGGCTGGGAAAATTCTTTCTACAACTTATGCAATTATTTCCTGCGGAGCGCACAGCTTTCTTTTCACGAACTGCCTGGACCCGTGGAAGATGCCTCTCTACAACACAACAAACTCCGCTCATTACAGGAAACTATAATTACGCCTCATTGTTCATTATTAGTTGCCACTACGTGCTCTTCACTGCCACCAGGAAACTATTCTATCGCGCCCACAGTTAACTTATTGACAAAAAAAGGTTTGCTGGTTCCACATGGCCTCGCCGATATTGGCCTCTTGCCAACGCTTATCTTTGTAATTAACCTTACATCAGAGACTGTACTGATCCCGGAGCAGACCGTTCTGGCCACCGTCACATTAGCGGCTGACATTAATACAGTTTCCTTAACGACCCGTTCACTATTCAGACCAACGCACTCTCAACAAATTATACGAAAGAAAATGATGAGTCCGAGCGGCTTTCCACACCATCGATAGGAATCTTACCGATCTTCAAAGGCAAAAAATGTTAACTCTCCTACACTTCTACAAAAACGTTTTTGACTTGCATGAAACTACCTTTGGGCGCCGTTTCAACCAGTCAACATTCCATCGACACGCAAGGCCAAGCTCCTATTCGTCAAAAACCCTACAGTGTATCAATGAAAGAAAGGCAACATATAAAGCAAAAAGTCGGAGAGATGCTACGACGGGGAGTAATCAGAGACTCTTCAAGTCCTTGGTCCTCTCCTGTTGTCCTAGTAAAGAAAAAAGACGGCAGCATTCGCTTTTGTGTGGATCACCGACGACTCAACAAGATAACCACCAAAGATGTATATCCATTGCCGCGCATTGACGATAGCCTCGACTGCTTTCAGGGCGCAGGTTTTTTACCTCCCGGGATTTGCAATCCGGATATTGGCAAGTCCCAATGAAAGAAACCGATAAACCTAAAACTGCCTTTATCATACCAGACGGTCTTTATGAATTTAAAATAATGCCACTTGGACTTTGTAATGCTCCGGCCGCGTATGAAAGGCTGAAGGATACTGTTCTCCGAGGTCTGAAGTGGCAAATCTGCCTTTGCTATCTCGAACGACATTGTCATTTTTGCGCCGATGTTTGGAACACATCTCGAACGTGTGGCCACAGTTCTATCGTGTATTGCAAACGCCCATTTGAAACCGAACACCAAGAAGTGCCATTTTGCAACAAAAGAAATTCGAATCCTCGGACATGTAGTATCAAAGAAAGGCGTCCGACCCGATCTTGACAAAAATCGAGCAGTCGCAGAATGTAACCCATCCCAACTACAGCTAAACAACTTCGCAGCTTTTGGGTATTTTGCTCCTATTTTCGGCGATTTGTCCAAGGATTCACAACGATCGCCGCCCCCATACACGACTTGCATGATTCAAGCAAGCCTTTTTATCGGTCTCCAGAATGCCAGTCTGCCTTCGATCAGCTAACTGCTCTCCTGACGGGTGATCCGATTTTATGCCACTTTGAACCTTCACTTCCTACAAAGATCCATACAGACGCCAGCGGGTAGGACTAGGCGCAGTCCTAGTACAACGCGAACCGCCCCCACCTCTAGAGAGTTGTTGGCATACGCCAGTCGCACGCTGTCAAAGTGTGAACGTAATTACTCTACAACCGAAAAATAATGCTTGGCTATTATCTGGGCTGGGCTATTTCTAAGTTTCGACCATACCTGTATGGACGCCATTTTAGTGTCATCACAGACCACCACGCTCTCTGTTGGCTAACTTCGTTGAAAGACGTCTCGGGGCGTTTGGGACATTGGGCTCTTCGCCTCCGAGAGTACAACTTCTCCATCACTTATAGCTCCGGACGCAAGAATCATGTTGCCGACGACCTCTCACGTTGCCCCTTGCCAACAATTGCTCCTGACGGGGACGAAGATCCGATTACACTCGCTGCTCTCTCTCTGGATGCTGTGGCACAAAACCAGCTCCAAGACTCCTACATCCAGACCCTGGTGCAACATATTACAGGCCTTGCTATCTCCAACAACCGTAAGTTCTGCAAACGAGCACGGCATTTTTCTCTCCGAAATGGCTCTTGTTCCATCGTAACTATTTAGCAAACGGTCAGCCGATGATTGTTAGTAATGCCACGGCAGCTTCGCTCCGAGCTGCTACAGTGCCTCCATAACGACCCAACGTCGGGACATCTCGGGGCCTTAAAGACTTATAATCGTTTACGTGGCCGATATTACTGGCCCGGCATCTGTCGCTTTGTGCGAAAATATGTCAACTCCTGTTTATTTTTCCAACTACAACAACAAAAAAGAACAGATCAGAGTCCGCCGGGTTTGCTCTAACCCATATCTTGTCCCGACAAGCCATTCGAGCGAGTCAGAATTGATCTGTATGGCCCACTACCAAAATAATCGAAGGGAAACCGTTGGTGGTCGTCGCCATTGATCATCTGACGCGATACGCCGAGACTGCTGCCCTGCCCACCGCAGGTTTTCATGAAGTTGTATGCATTCTCTTAAAGGCCAACGTACACTTTGCGCTTTCAACTTTTGCCCGCCTCCTCCCTTTCCTATACCCTCTCCACTTTTTACCTCGCCCCAGCTTGGCTCACCTCGCAGCTTAGGAGAGGGAAGCGCTAAGAGGATTATCTTCCCTGCAGAAAACCGAGGTTGTACGTCGGCCTTTAAACAATATTACACTGCGTCACGGCTGGCCTCAAGAACTACTCAGTGATCGAGGAACAGTCTTTTTATCACAATTCGTCGAAAACATTTTGATAGAATGTGATGTTATTCACCTCCGCACGTCTTCTTAACATCCCCAAACAAATGGACTTACGAAGCGTCTTAATCGTACCCTTTTTGACATGCTTTCTATGCATGTCTCTCAGGACCAAGATAACTGGGATCGAATTTCACCATACATTACTTTCGCTTATAACACCGCTACTCAAGCTATGACAGGCTTTTCACCTTTCATACTCATGTATAACCGCGAAGTAGCATGTACGCTCGATACTATCTTACCCTATCGGCCAGATATCACAGAGCATATAGCCGTTGATGAAGCAATCAGCCGAGCTGAAGAATGTCATTAATTAGCCTGTTTTCGCACATCTGAGCACCAGAACGTCGAAAAAGTCGTTACGACGCCCGTCACCGCTCCGTCACCTACAACGACGGTGATTTAGTGTGGATCTGGATGCCCATCAAAAAACCTGGACTATCTTCAAAGCTCCTTCGAAGATATCATGGCCCATGCAATGTTCTGACAGCTACCTCGCCGGTCAACTACAGCGTTGAACCCGTTCCCCTCCCCACCGATCACTGCCGTCACCATGAAGAGACTGTTAATGTGTCAAGAATGAAATCGTATGTACCGCCCGAAATGACCGCCCCCTCTACAACTACTGCTGCCAGAATGGCAGCCCCAGATCCGCGGGGCAAATGTAGTGAAGAAGACAACAAGCCTGGTGACCAGAAAGAAGAACGACGATCGCGCGCTTCTTTTTAAAAGCTGACCCGTATCAGTGCCGGCAAAAACAAGCCACTTCAGCTATACCACTTCTCTTGTCTCGCTGTTATTATTATTATTCGCTTCAATATATATATATATATATATATATATATATATATATATATATATATATATATATATATATATATATTTATTTTGTATTTTTTTTTTGTTACGAAAGGTGCAAAAATATTGTGTTAATAAGATTTTTATTTTTATTTATTGATCCTTTGGGAGGGAGGATGGCACAAGGCCGCTGTGGGGAGTAAGGGGGTTGAGGGAGGAAGGGGGGAGTGTCTGGTTTTTACGGAAGTGGCATCAGTTCCGCCGTCTTTGGTCTTCGGTTTCTTCTGCAGCACCTAAGTCATGCAGGGTATCCTGAAGCAGTCGAAAGGAAAGAGTGAGTCAGCCTACACTATCCTGGTCAGATCGCTAACGCTACCAAAAGTGGCGAGAAGGTGTCTACTGGCTGGTTGATCGAAGAGGTGTTGAACGAGGGTTGCATGGTCGGAATGAGGGATGTGTACAATCGTGTCCCGGCCGGTCGTGAATGCGGAGCAATCCCGTATAAGATGAGGGAGGTCTGCTTTCGCCGTCTTCTGGCAGTGAGGGCAGCTCAGGGGAATATTGAGGTCCATAGGGAGCCATTTTTGAATAATATGTGGTGTGTATGCAGCGTTAATCATGATTTTGTTAAGAAATACTTCTTGTGCGCGCGTGTATTTGTCGGTGGGTGAGAAAAGGGTCTCGGGTGTCGCCCTCTGGAGGCGATCTTTACTATCTTTGCGGATACGCGCACGTAGATAGTGAAGAAAACTTCGAAAGGGGGGGGGGGGCTATCTACCCGTAGGTTTATTAGCACTACCGGTTTTATTTAAACCCCAATCGTAGAATACTTTAATAGCTGATGGGACTAATTAATAAAAAAAACATCTGCATTATCTTATCTTTTGTCACATATCTACACGTACTACGCCACGCCTATTCTTTGTCGTCAACAACCGGCACGAATATTGCAATAATATCGCTCTCCTGTTGCTTAGTTTAAATTTTGCAATGCATGAAGGTGTTCCCCAAGTAGCAACTCCAGGAAAAATTGCTTCTCGGGTAGTATATTTATTTTTCAAGAACTCCGAGCGCTTTGTGAACTGTAAGACACAAAAGGTTTATGAGGAAAAAACACACAGACACACAATACTTCCTATGCATGCACTGTTACGGAAGTGTGAAGTGTTGACACCGGAAACACTGTTTCGCGCATTTTGTTTGAGAATAAGCTTTTTTTTAATATACTCCACACTTTCGTGGTTTTTCCCTGTTTCTTTAAAGCACTTCAGAAAAAGTTGGAGGTACAAAAAATACATTTTTATTTAAAAATGAATAAAAGTAAATGCTTCTTGTTTACCTAAAAGTCGTATCAGAGTTGTACATAACTCGCTACAGGTAACGAGTCCACTTTACTTGGTAACTATTTTCAATAACAAATAAACGACCCGTTTTTTTTTTTTTTTTAAGAAGAACAAGTAGCGTATTTTATTACTATTTTCATAAAACAATGAGTTCGGTATTTCGTTACTTCTGGAGGGAAACGTTTGGAATAAAAGCACCCAACCTCACTCCAGCTCGCGCCTGCAATTGGCGCGACGACGAAACGCTAGATAGATCATAAAACAATGAGCGCAAGGTGCGTCAGTAGAGCCATGGTTATGCCCGAATGAACGCGTTAAGAAGCGAGGAATTGTTAACGACAACAAATAATGAAAGCGGTTACTGCTTCATTAAAATGACACATGCAGAGTAATGAAAAAATAACGCGTTAATTTCGAGCTAATTTAGCGCGCCGTTTTTATTCGCAGTAACGGAAAACGTACATGTAGTTACTTTTTGAGTGATCAACAAAGAAAGGTATTTCATTACTCTATTTTAGTATCGTGTGCATGTCTGAGTCGTATATGATGGTTTTAACAAAACTTTCAATTAAGAAATACATGTATAAAGTTAGTTTGCTGAGCTTTTTAATGTATACAACAAATTCACCCATAATAGTACACGTGGCGACGTATGCTTCTTCTAAAATACAGAAAAAAAATGCATAGTTTGATTTTTACAGTCCGTCTAGAAAGGGTACTACTTCGGATATTGAACCAAAAGCTATGTCGCTCAAGCAGTTATTAATTTTTATAATATTGTTTTCTTTTATGACCATTGACCATGTATTCTGAAGTGGTCCACCAGCAAAAGTTTTAAAGAAACCATACCGCCGCCTTTCTCTCAATTAAATATTCAGCGAAAAAGAAGTCTCCAAGACTCACATGAAGACTCGTCTTTTCTGGAACACCTGACAGAACAATACGCCACTGAAGAGTGGTTCAGAAGATTCGGAAAACCATACACGAAAAGAAACGATGTCTTTAGAAATCACTGTTCGGAATGTGAGACATAAAAACCATCCGCCCTCGTAAATATCCCCCACAAAACCTACTTCACGCAGCCTAGACAGCCTAACCCCCCCCCCCCCCAAAAAAAAAAATATTAAAGTAAAACAAACTCCGGGTGAAATGGAAGCTCTTTATGATCAGAGTTTGGTTGACCGTAAAGACGTCGGACAAAAATGGAAAGCCATCGCCAACTTTTCTCCCAATACACTCCCTCGAAGTTTTAATGTCCAGCTGTCGCCACGGGAGTCCAGTGATCATCAGCTTCTATTATAGTTTATTTCGTTCATTCTCCGGAATTCGGACGCCAACTGCAAGCAACCGCTAGTGTGTCAATCTTTGACAGAAAATTATCGAAGCAAAATATAACTTTAAAAACAGTTCGAAAACCGTTTATTGTAGACATAATGCGGAAGCGTAATAAGTGAGATGGAAATGACAGTAATATTTCTAATTACTGGCTCTGCTAGATTGCTCACATCGGGGAGAAGCCTTGCTTGTCCCTCCTCGTGCGCGAGCTTCCTATCTTCGATGATGCTTTATGCGTCTCGTGAGTCTGGAGTGTGTGCGCACTGTTAAAGCACAAGAAAAGACAACGAGTGCATTCTGGAGGCCAAAATTACAAAAAAAAATGTCCTGCCGTTTTTTTTTATTAATGACTATAGAACTATAGGGCTTAGAAACACAATGACACCTTGCATCGCGTTTCGAAAAAAAAAAACAGTTTTTAGACCTTCGGCATGCGCTTTTGTGTTTTCGGCTATTTCACGGATGACATAAACTACATTAAAAAAGCATGAAGTATTTTGTAGTTGCGACGTAAAAGCCCCATATTTTTGCATGAGAAGAACTGCATGCAAGTTTTGAAAAAAATATTTATGAAAAAATAACATATCTGGTTGAGGTCCGCCAGACTCGTGCTGTACAACTCGAGACTCAGAAA
The DNA here is from genome assembly GCA_037355805.1 of Ixodes ricinus. Taxonomy (NCBI): domain Eukaryota; kingdom Metazoa; phylum Arthropoda; class Arachnida; order Ixodida; family Ixodidae; genus Ixodes; species Ixodes ricinus. The sequence goes on from JAZHYW010030016.1 coordinate 30,509, forward strand.
TATAACGACTAAGTTGCATTCTTATGAAATATGAAAATCCTTCGGCCTAGTCGAGCAACGTTTATGTATGGCAGAAAGGTACGCAAGCACTTCACGTAACCGCCCAAGAAATATTCCTGCGGGTACATATGTTCTCCTTTATATGAAATAAGAATGTCAAGCTCCCGCTCAATTTAGTTTTTTTTTTTATCTCTTACAAATATTTTTAAGGGCACACTATTTTATGATGAAGACACAAAACCTTGCCCCCTGTGCGTTTAAACTTTTATGACAAGTATGCAGCTGAAGTGTAAGCAAAACATTCAAATCCAAATCAGTTAAGATTTGCGTTTTTGTTCATGATCTTTAATTTTCTATAAATATTTGGGAGTACTTCTTCAGACTTCATTCTTTTTCTCTCTTTTCTCCCCATCTTTCTGTCTCTATTTTGTCTTGCTATCTCTTTGTTAGCTCAACGCACATCACAAGAACAGGGAGCCTATTTGCTGAGTTCTGCCGCGCTACAACTCGACATGACGAGTTGCATGAGGAACTGCAGACTCTATCTAGGATTGTAAATTACAATTTGACTAGTACCAGATTGAATATTAACAGTTGGTGTTCCGGCGTAAGATCCTTTAAACTGTGCTGCGTAACGTACGCTACATAGGCAAGGTTAGCGGTTGTTCAGTATTGGCCATTTATAATTTAAACATGAGGGATCTAAAGTCATCAATCGAAAGAGGTTGATTTACTGCTAGCGCGATTAAATTACTTATTTTGTCAAACGATTTGTCAAACGAGACAACGATTTCGGGTTTCAGAGAATTAGAAAGTTCGTTTAAATGAAGAGCAAATAAACCAAATTCTCCGTTTGCCTTGTAATTGTTGTATGATGCTTCGGTGAGGAATACGGCAGTTGATGTTAACATCAGTGTGTGACCAATTATGCCAAAAAAAGTTCTCGGCACTACATACTCTAAAACGTAGTTCCCTCTTTTTTTCTTCTGCCTTATTTAGGCATCATCGTTAGCGCAGGGCCATTGTTTCTATATATTATGTAAATGTCCCGACTGGAATAGGCTGTCGTCATTGGCCACTTACTAAACGTCGGAAGTGACGTGTCACGAGCAGCTCGCTCTGCAGCCAATGCTATTGCGACACTTTTTTGTTCTTGTTGTAAAAACACCCAAGAGCTAGTTTCGATGCATCAAACGAGGTGATAATGTGCTACGCCCTGCTTTTGTTTAAGCTGTCCACGACTATAGTGACATCATTAAAAACACATAATAAAAGAATAATTATCTGATTTTCAATATATTATTTCGTTTCACTCTAAAAAATATTGCCAGTAGTAGCTTTTTCCCCTACTAAACTTACATTTAACTCGCGTCTCTTTTGGGACCAAACTTCGTTTCCAGAAACGATTTTTCGCCAGTCGACGAACCGAACGGAAGAAATAAAAAAAGGTCTACGACTCATCGAAGCTTACGAGTACCACCTCCGACTTCCTGCGCATCGCACGATCGAAAGCAGAAATCCGCAGCGCAGCAGAGTTCTGACACCTCCAGGCTACCTCTTAGCACGGGCGGCCGTCCAATCCAGTCCGGTGCCCCGCTGGTCGTCTCGTCTCTGTGTCGGAGTGAGGCCCTCTTCGCGTCTTGCGGGTTTCTTTCAGTGGCTTCCTCGCTTTGTGCCTCCTCTCGGTCGCTTCCTTTCCCCTCTGTCCTCCGTGCTCTTTGTGCGCGGACTCGACCACGTCTCCGAGGAAGTAACCACTCTCGTTCGGCGCAAAGTGGACGCACTTTGGGAGGCCACTTGGTCGTGTCTTCGGCTCGCGGAGAGAGTACAAAGGACTCCAGCGAGACCAATCAGAAGCAGGAGAAAGAGAGGCAACAGAATGAAGCGAGAATCGCCGCGGAAAAGAAAAAAACGGGAAATTCCTCTTCAACGGCTGTCCAGGTTCAAACCGGTGTCAAGATTCGTCCGAGCTCAAGTGGCTCATTGTTGAAGTTTGTGAGATGGAGGGCTGGGCAGGGATACCCCAAAAAGTATCTGGGAATAAACAAATATGAGGTTAAAATACAGAAACTGAGATGCACTTATTTAAGGTCAAAATGACAAATATCGACGTACATTTGTCCTTTCTGTAACTCGGATATCACTGAGATACTTCTGCAAAAATGGCAAAAGAGCATTCCGGTATACAGATACAGATACCTGTAAACATACATTTCTTTTCTGCACTGTGCTAGGTGGGGAGGGTTGGCTTCGTGACGAATGCAAATGGGAAGTAATGCTGGTACTCCTCTTTTGTGTCATATTACACAACTCCCCTTATCTCGAACACTTCACCTATCATTAATGCCACTAAAAATCACTGTCACTCCCGGTGAACCGCTTAGGCTGCTTCATAAGGATTCGACAGTAGCGCAGTGGAATCGAGTTAGCCTATCTAATCGTACCATGTAAACGCATTGATCCTGCCAGCCAAGTGCATCGAATAGAGTTTGATCTGATCCTTCTGAAGTTGGTGGGTTGAGATTTTCACTCCCAAGCGAGATCTCCATGTAAACTCTAGCGAATCGGATCGAGATCCTGAAGTGCCGGTGATGAGGAGAGAGAAGGGTGAAGAGATGAGGTGGCCATCATATCATCCCCCCCCCTCCCCCGTTCTCATGATGCCACCCAGACCGGCGAAGTCATTCGCGACCTCCGACACACACTGGGCAGTCCGGAAACGGCCAACAGGTCACGCGGGTTGTATCGTAATAATTCGACATGAGCTGTCGTCACAGGTTGCTGCGAATTCTTGTAAACGCCGTGGTTAAGGTGGATTTCAAGCCCTAACTGAATTCGATGCGTTACGGTCGCATCCATGTAAACGTAGCCATAGTTACTGGAGGCCAACGACGGCTTGCCGTGCTTGACTAAAATCCGTCTGCCCGAAATGAACCCTGTTTTGCCGTGAAGGCGCGTCTCAAACTGTCGTCTCGTGGGCTTATGAGTCACCCAGAGTGTGGGGAGAGTGGACAACAGAGCAGTATATCTTCTCCACTAACTCATTTCCGGCGTTCGCTCTGGTCACTTGGAAAGAGTAGAGAGTCATGCGCAAGATGGTTTTCCGCTCTTCTCTTGAAAGAGCGTTCGCCCTGCTAAAAATGGAAAGAGTGAAGACCTTTTTACAGCGGGAGCTGTTACGGGCCCGTACCGTCGGTTTCGCCACGGTGTGAGCGTAAACGAATTCAGTTTCCCAGCTAAATTTAGCTAAAATATTGACGTCACGTGACCATGCACCAATCCTGTTTCCTTGCTATATTTACGGAGAAAATTGACGTCACGTGAAATATGCACCAGTTCGAATCTCCCGATAAACTTTGCGGAAAAAGTTTTTGAGGCGTCGTAAGCATAAACAGGGATAGACAAAAAAATTGCACTCTCTTTAAACGCATCACGCCGTATAATCATCTCCCAATCTTTTAAATTTTTTAGAGAAGCTTGTCTATTTATTTTTGCAGGTAACCTTCTTAAAACCACTGTTTCTTTTCTTTGCTTTTGCTGTTTTACAAATGTCTGTGACTATGACATACCATCTAATGCGGCGGGTTAACATTATAAATTTTCAAAACCCTCGCATCAAACAGAGTCGTTATAAGTTTATCTTAAAACGACAACAAAAGGAAAGGCCCATACGCACATTTGCGTTTGGAGCGATGTGCCATTGCCTCCTCTTTACTCACGAAGCCTGGCAGTTCCACGACGGAGCCATAGACTGCCCGGGCGCAGATTTGGGGCGTGAGGATCTGGCAGCACAGAGCATCAGATGACCCATCTCTCGGAAAACCTGGACGTCAGCGCACAACTTTTTCAGCGGAAAAAAAAAACGAAAAAAAAACGCTCTGTGTTACAAAAAAAATGAAATTTTAAAATTGTTGGTTTAAAATTAGTTTTTTTGTTAATTCTCTGTTTGCATCCCAGAAACAGTAGTTTAGGCTAGTGTTTCTGGGCGGCCGGCACAACATGCACCACACCTAAACAAGGAAATAAAAGTGCGAACACTTCGTTTCGGTACCGCTTTAAAGAGAGCAGGAGGGGAGGGATTTGTGAAATTAGCGACTCCTTTTCGCGTACCTCAAAACGTAGCTTTTAGTTGCATGATGAAACACAAAATCTAGCCTGAAAAAAAAAACTTGAAGCTTCAAAGCGGCACTTAGCCGAGATGGCACTATAAAAACGTAAACTGCACACAAACTTTTTGAGACCGATTTGTTTTTTTTTATGTTTGGTTTTTTCAACATTAATTACCCTCAATATTTTTTGTGCTAAATATTTCGAAACTTGACTTGAGAGCGCGTGATAAAAAAAGGAGAGAATATATGTTTTTACACAAATACGATAGTAACTACTTAAGAAACACCTATGCCAAAAGAATGGGGACCAGAGATACCGCCAAGAATAAAGCGAACGTATGTAACATTATGGTGTGTTTTATACAAGATTCGTGCGGTTATATGCATGTGGTTACTTGAAAGTGCGGTCTCGGATACCCGCTAGCTTAATAAAATCTAGCAGAGGGTGCAGGATATATCTTCTGTGTTTGAGGCAGCTTTGTAGGTGGGACAACTCCCGCACATATTCTGGTCTAACATTACCGAAAGAACACGGAACTCTTTTACGATGAGTTTCGAGCGGCATCTCCACACAAGATGAGTGACAATGACTCCCGCAGATACCTCAAAATCGTCAGTAATCAAAACCAGAGTGGAGCACAATAATCAGGATGATTTAAATCATTATTCAGATCATGATCTAAATCGAGACTTTAATCAGACCAGTTTCACTACAATACATTAGATCAAATCTTTCGCGAAAAAATATTTTTGAAAAACAGTTTTTATTTACCGCTTGTAAATCATTTGGTGCTTTCTATGTGAATTTGTTTTGAATTTAAATCAAATATTTATCGAGAAAAAAATATTTATGGCAGGCTGGACTCGAGTAAAATTCACAGCTTTTCTGAGCAAATCGGATCACTGAGCTTTCTTCCTGCCTTCCAATTCGTTAGTCAGTTACACTCTTTTTGTTTGAAAAAACTTTATTATAGGTCTATCAGGGAGGACGTTTGAGGTGGCCCGGAGGGGCCACCTCTACTAACACCAGGAGGCGCCTCAATACAGGATCCCATAGGCGACCGCCGCGGCTCCGGTCTGGTCGACCGGAGTCTTCTGGCTCGCCAGGTTGGAGCAGCCGAGCAGGGCTGCCTCCTGGTCCTCCTGGGTGGGGTTGGGCTTTGGAACGAGGTTCGGGGTTCATTGGCATGCCCACTACCATGTGGAAGATGTCCGAAGAATTCTCCCCAGAGGCAATTTTCTTGTACAGGCGGGATGAAAGTGTCTTAATACTGCCTGGCACAGTCAGGGTTTCGGTGTGAAGACGGAGAAGTGTGCGTTCGTCAGCCTTCGTAAGGCCTGTTGAAGATTGAAGAAGACGAGAGCCAACAAGAGCACGAGCTCGTGGCCAGCGCACCCGCGAGATCTGTCGTTCATGTTATAAATGGATGCGAGCAGTACGGAGCGGTTCGAGTCCTTTCTTCCAGGCCCTCACTTTTCGAGAAATTTTTCAATTATACTAATTCGGGCGCGCGATTCATTCTAAGCCCTGTAAGTCGCGACGTCCTAGCACATGCGAATCAGAACGTGAAAAAGACAAACAAAAGCTGGAAAGGTAATTTTATTGCATACATATCATAACGCATAAAAAAGGCAAATAAGGCTTTTTAAGCTAATTAGAAAAATCAAGCGGTTTTGTTTCTAGTGTGGCTGGAGTAACATCAATTAAATTTTTTTAAAAATTAAACTGCACTTTAAATTTAAATTGTTTTTTTACGCAGTGTTAACAGTGATATGACGGTTGATAAATCTATTTATCATGTTTAAAAATACATGTAGTGGTAAAAGAGTCACTAATTTTTGCTACAATAAATTAAATCAAATTAATGTGATTTAAATCAGACAAAACTGATGAAAATCAAATAAATCCAAAAATAAATTTGCTTTAAATCATGACAGTCTGATTTATTTGATTTTTTTTATTCATAATATTTTTTCACTCTGATAGAAAAAGCATTTAATAAATACGCAAGAAAAACGAAAAACATGACCACGTTCGCGAGATGCTATTCGGTCCCGCAAATATATTTTCAACAAACGCTGCGCACGAGAGAAGCGTTCGAAACACGCTACGACTCCGAGTCATTTGCCCTGCGTGGTGAACCGCGTGAACGAGCATTTACCGAACAGATTGCTCGTTCTGTAGAACAAGCCTACTCAAAGACTCGAAGCAAACACGACCACGCTACTTTCCAGCCTCCAGTGGACCGCAGCGAGCGCTACAGGCCATCGGAGCCTATCGAATACCATCTGGGTGCCACGGGGACATTCGGCAAAAGCCGTGGGGTCGTAGTCGGGTGACACATTCACAGAATTGGATTGGTCGCGAATTCTCGTGGAGTCCACTGCTGTCCATCGTAAGGTGAGACGTGTGTATGGGACGAGATCGCGTCGTGCTGCGTCGGAAAACCAGCCCGATAATGGCATTAGCGCAGCCGCGGCCGCCAAGCCAGTAGCCAGTCCAAATCCAGCGGACCGGAGCATCTAGCGGCGCACGGGCTGCCGCGCGGCATTCGAGTCACGTGAAGGAGCACACGTTCTTCCAGAGCAGACGTGACTCCAGGGGTCAACTGCGGGCCCGGTTCCCCCAACGTCGCCGCGGCCAAGGTTAGGGTTAGTGCGGCTTTAAACGCACAAACACGTCGTCCCTTTACCGCAGGGTACTACTCCGTTCATCCCTAAGCTGACAGCGAGGTGGAAGCTGCGTTAGTGTTGGACCAGTCACACCTGTATTTCGTCACGTGACGAGGCTCCCGTTTATATGCGCGTAGTCACGTGATAAAAGAGAGGCGGTTGATTGGTGCCTCGAGCGCGTCTAGCTCCCACCGCACTGTGAGGTTAGGGGCGAACGCAGTAAAGGAGGCGACGAACGGAAGGGGGGGATCCATAAAAGCGATAGAGCGAGGCAGTAATGGATCGAAAGCCTTGTTTCGACGCGCAATAATTACGCGGTGAGTCATCAGCCGGGCGCTCGCGGACCCCATCGCGTAAAAACACGTGCACCACATCCGCGCGTTCTGACGGTGTGTGCGTGTGTGTGTTTGTTTGTGTGTGAGGGAGGAGGGGAGAGGCTGAGTCTAGCCCCACGAGCCTCATGAAGCCATCAAATCCCCTGGCGTGGTTCATTAGACGAGACCTTTTCAGATTAATTTATGCTGTAGCGGCTGCCCAGTGCCTGCGTCACCACCATGGGTAAGAGGTGAGCTCGAGGAAACGGTGTTGCAATTCACGCGTTGGTCGTTTAGTCTTTGGACGTCGGGTCCCCAGGATGTTGATGGCAAAACAGGGCCCCGTTTACGCTCAGTCGGTTTCACCACACCAAGAAAATCTTTTAAAACAACAGCGACTAAATTAAAAAAAGTATATATATATATATATATATATATATATATATATATATATATATATATATATATATATATATATATATATATATATATATATATAATATTGGGCATGGTGGCGGGAGGCCGAAGGCGTGGGTATATAACTGGGAAGAAAAAACCTTCGGTGAAAACAGCAACAACGGACAACGGCAGTGGATGCAGCAGACACCTCTGCCGCATCCACTACCGCCTGTAGACACCGCCAGGTCGCGGCTGGCGACATCGGGACAATTGTCGCGTCATCAGGCGGAAATCGAGGGACCACTTTTTAGGACGCTGTAAGACACTACAGTCGAAGACTCGTTCAAATCGCCATCGAATAGTAAAGAAGCACTGAAAGATGGGAGAAAAAGAAACTACAGGCTGTTTTAAATGAAGGAGCCATCTGTGTGAAACACGGGTTTCTTGACGTTATACTGACGCCATTGGTACGGTGGCGTTGTTGACGACGTGGAGAGGCAGGACTGGCCTAAAAGCGCAAGTCACTGCTTTTAAACTCTGTTCGCTCGCGGGTTTCGCTCACATCGCCCGAAGCACCCGTAAATCCGCAGATCCTTGACTTCATTAAAAACGACGGAGGTATTATAACGTACGCTAGAGGTTGAACTGGCGCTTGGTGTGTATGCGACTGCCGGGATGCAAATTGAAGCAGACAGCAACTAGTCTTCTTTTGCGGTGCGCACTGCTATAGAAAAACGCGCGTGCATCTCGTCACTTCGCCAGAAAATAACATGAATCACTTGTGACCTTTCGGTCGTGCCGAGTATGTACGTACGTGTATTAACACTAAAAAGTGTAATTCCTTTAGTCACAGTATTTTTCTTCACCAGTGTACGTTGTTAAACTTAGCTACATTTAAGGTCAAAACCACTATTCCAGAGCAGATGTGTCGAAAACGAGCGACTATTCTAAACTATGTAACAATCGATAAGAATGAGGAGCGTGTTCAAAGTTCTCCACTATACCGGTTGCGTTTACACGTATATTGCTAATATGTCCGTCCTGGCACCATATGAATATGGTCACGTCGTGCATCTTTACGAACGCTTAAAAACATTCAAAAGGCAAGATATAAAGTACGTGGGCTATGAAAAGTGTTTCTTTTTAGTATTTTCTAAGCCGGACAGCTTTTATCGGGCAGTAGATCTTTTGCCTCTTTTATTTTCAAATATTTTGAGCATGCGGGTGACCTCTTGTACACAGAACAAGCATCTTGCACATATTCTTGGACCGAAAGTATAAAGCGGTACTTATTTATTGCATTTCGGACTATATCACGAGGCCTTCAGTTTATTTTAATAGACTAGATGCACGGGGAGTTACTTATTCAGTGTTACTGCGTAGTTCTCGCTGTCTCTCTTTGTTTTACGGATGTCCTTCGTTCGTTTGACACGTATATTCCCCATGTTGACAAGCGCCGACGCCGTGTTCGCGCTAACAGTATCCAACAGTGCGCATAAACGCATGTAGGTAGTTGTTTTAGCACCGGATATAATGCCACGATAAAAAAAAAACGACGTAACTGACCAACATTTTAGTTTTCGTGACCGGCAAATGTTCCAGAGCTGTCTAGTACGTTCGAATTACTCGCGATATTCGCTCTCATAATTAAGTTCAGGGATGAAAATACACTCACTTTTCCCATAGAAACACATTACCGGAAGTCAACTTTCGAAATGCTTGCTATATGCTTCGATTTTTAACAGCACACTAGCGCCAGTTTAACCTCTATAGCATACATTATAACAAATCTATTTTAACAACGACGAGCATATCGCTCGTGGTAGGCTTGTTCACGCCCTCGTCATTTCGGATTGCATATTTCATTACCGACACTAACAGAGTTGGTGCTACATAATGTTCTAGATTTATATTAGCTCTTCGCATTATAGATTACACCAACTTTCTAATAGCATTATTGTTTTATCGCGTTACTGTATTTATTTACAACCTAAAAAAAACGCGTGGGTTACGTTTACGCGTTATGATTTCTTTTTACCGCATCCTAATTTGTTAGTTTCCAATTTCATTGGCTGCAGAGCGAACGAATGACGGTCGGAACCATCCACAGTGAATGACACGCAATCTAAGTCAGAGCACTCTCTCAGCACTCGCGTCTAAGCTTGTGGCAGCTGCCTTTTTAGATCTTGGAGCGCCTAAAACACCTTTCTACAGAAAAGTAACGACACCCTTTGAAGATCACCGTTTGCTATTTTGGGACGATCACGATGGCAACGGACGGGTGCGGGAGAGCAAAAAAAAAATAGATATAAAAGAGTGAGTTGCGAGTGACCAGGAAGTGCAATACATATGACTTCGAAGCACCGCGGAGGCAACAAACCAATGGTCCGAATCAAGATTATCGGAAACACAACGCACGGCTCTCGGCCCTTTTTTTTTTGTGGTGGTAGAGGGGGGGGGGCGGGGGGGGTTGTTCTTCGTGAGACGTGGGACGTCAGCAAGGAAACGGAATGGTTGGGGCACGAATTAGTACAAAATCGTGTGTTTAGACTTCATGATATTATACCGGAAACTTTCGTTACATTAACTCGCGCGCGCCACTCTAAACAAATTATTCATTTTCAGGAAAAAAAAAAGGCTCCACATTTTGCGTTTCATTTTTAGAACAAGGAGCGAAGGGCTATAATCAGCGGCTCGAAATGTGACTGTCGTGCGAGCAAAGACAAATTGAAGCACGAGATGAATGCGCAGGCAACACTCTGTATCGATGTTCTCATTAGAGACTCCAACAAAATCGCCCAGAAATGCTCGTAGTATGCAGCATTTAGTCGAGCTTCAGACGAGCCGTTTGCGTGTCTCTGAATCCGTAAACATTTCTAGTGTACTCTGAAGAGTGAAAAAAAAAAAAAAACACGTAAATGTTGAATTATCGCGTCGTCGGGAAATCGATGCCTGCGTTTCTTCTTTTCTTGCTTTTTTACCAACATGACACGCGAGCTCGAGCTCTGAGGATGTGTTGTCGGAGATATCTGCATATTCGGCGTTCGAATGCGTTCGAACACAAAGTACAGGCACTTTGCAGCCGCTGTTCATGCGCGCCGCCATAATCGACCTTCAGTTTTTGCTTCCTCTTATTCCGTTTACTTCACTTCATCCATTACCATAGCAGGCTAGGTTATTACCATTTTAAATTCTATCGTTACCTTTCTCCTCAGCATTGACCTCTGTGGGGGCTCGTCAACGCTCGTTCTAGTGGCTCGGTATCTCGGCAAGACAGGAGAAGGTCAGCAATGGCGGCTGTAATCCTGCGCGTGTCTAAAACGTCTATAGAGACACAAGCAGCTAGCTTTCGTGTCTACCCACTAATAATTCCAACCAGAGCTCGGTGTGTTCTAACGTCCCCGCGCGCTCTCGTCCCCTCCTCTCCCTCAATGTCCACCCGTATATTCTCGCTCGGCACTACCGACGCCTCCTGTAGTCACTGAGAGCATGAGAACACGTAGGGTATCTCATTCGGGTGCTCGGCTTCCAGCATGCGCTCGCTTCTTGCCTTCCGTCGTGCTTTGGCTGCGGGTGGACGCTCGAGGGCCACGAGAGCCGAGGCGTTATCGAAGGTAGGTAGGTGACGCGGGAGGCTGAACAGCTGCACAGAGCAGCTACAAGCACCCCCCTCCCCCACACGTCACTGCCATTCTCATGACCGCCAGTGACTATGCGGGTGGAAATCGAGGGAGGAGGAGACGAGAGAGGGCACTAAGAGTGGAATGATTATGTTGCAGGAGGTACAAGCTAGTCGCCCTGATGGGGTCGCGGATACGACTACGGTACCGATGCCTCCGTCACGCGCCTTTCCGCGGTAATTCGTTGTCGCATTCTTTATGTGTTCTCGAGGAGCTGTCCTGTATTCACTCACTAGTAAAGTATTTGCCGGAACTTTGCCATAAATGTTTGCGAAGAAAGCGGAGGAAAAACGGCCACTTTTATCGCTTCGAGATTCCACCACGACGAAATCGCCCTTTGGTCAGTGACGCTGCTTTCGGGTATTTCTTAGTCCCACTACAGCCACTGAAGGGTTAAAAGGAAGAGTGAAAGCTCCTCTCACTTCTCCGCACTTTAGCAGAGCGAACACTAGAGAGGAGGTCAGCCTGGTCTCCAGCGTTCGTTTCTTTCACCTCAGCAGTTTGCACTGCTAAAGTGGTAATCAGAGTTGAAGAGAGGCTCCCACCTCACTTTTAACCTATCGCCGACTATTGTGCCAGTAAGCTCGTGTGAAGTGAGAAACATTCGTATCCAGTGATCGTTGCACTGCCCCTTTAAAGGACCAGGAAATTATTCTTCAACGTCTTTCTCCTTGGCTTTCGGACTCATCTCGAAAGCGAAATGAGAAATTACTTGGTCGTGACGTGCTTCGGCACCACTCGCGATGACTCCAAGCTTAGAAGATTTTTAAGCACACCATGGAACTTCTCAGATGCAAGTGATGATCAGTGCCATCACTGCACTCATTGGTCACGAAACACGAATCCAAATATACGCCGGCAGATTGATTGTTCACGAGCGCATACATCCGAGTGACGCAGTGCTCGTGTTCAATCCAATCCGTAAGCTGGGTTCCGATGACGTCCTTGGGTACCGTGGATGCATCGCAGTAAAAAGGAGGAGCGCTCTTGAAAAAAACAAATAATGAATTAGTCCTTTATATTTTCAAATTTTTACTAACCGAAAAGCAAACTTTTGGCTTTCTACCCATCGTCTACTAGTTTTTTTGTTTCTGTTTTGTTTTGTCTCACCAATCGATATGCGATTAATCAAATTCCAATATTAATATATTTTATCCCAGCCAAAATTAATTTTATGGTCCTTTTATGGGTAGACTCGAGGCTATAGCTGCCTTTATTTCTAATATATATAAGTATTGGAGTGGACAGCGCGCGCGTTGCAGCTGCCCGATGAAGTCCTCTCTTCGATTTGGTGGGAAGCGGCAACACCAGATGGCTCCTCGATATGCGGCTAATGGCAGCCTGTCGCGAACGCGGTTTCCATCCTTCTTTATGGGAGACATGCGTGCTTTGAAAGTCGTTTTCTGGGTGTGCCCTGTCATGTAGAACTTGACACTTGCACGACGCGTTTTGCTCAGATACTGCTTCTAACTGACTCTAGCTATGTGCCTTAATCGGCGGAAATAACAGTTCTACGAACGCGTTGAAGCGGAGAGATGTCTGGCGCCGTTTTCAAGTCAGCGTCCATCAAGTTCACAGCATTCGCTCCGATCACAAAGAAATCGTGTCCAGGTGCCATGGAAGGATACACTTCTGTTAGCGTTGTTTGTTTCTTTATTCCTCAGTTGCGACGTCAGGACGGCGGAAGACGCTGTTGGCTAGAGTTTGTAAAAACAAACTAGCCCCGCGATAAATAACCCGAAAACGAACGACCCAGAAATTAATAAAAAAAAAAACGGCCGCGGGGAAAAAATGTTTTCGGAAAGAATGGTTTTAAGTGGCAATTAGGAAAAGAATTATCCGCAGGGGTTATAAGAAGATATACCCCGTGAAACTCATTTTGAAATGTAAGATAATAACCTCTCAAATTTTTCTATCACAGTAACCGTAATCTAATATTAGACGCTGTGGCTTTTTTATTTCATAAAAAGAAACAAGGAGATGCGCTTTAACAGAATGGCGTAAACATTCTCAGTAGATGCAGAAACGTTAGAATCGAATGGTATGACTTACATCACGCAGAAGTCCTCAAGTGCTGTCGTCCCATCGGCATAATCCTTACAGAAGTTCTTGCGGCGGCGTTGCATTTCGACGAGCGTCGACTTTCGCCTCTACTTGGGATGAGCGCCGACTCGAACCTGGGCCAACTTTATGGTTACGGTCGATCACTTTAAGCGTAAGGCGTCGATGGCCTTCGAGTTTCCGGCGTCATTTTTTTCGGGACCTTTTTTTGTTTTCTTTTCCGCAGACCATTTTTACGAGGACATTTTTTCCCCGTACAACAAAAAACTCGCGGCTGCGCAGTTCGTAGCGGAGGGCCCACGGTACCGCATCGGGTGCGCACAAACGGTTCCCTAAAATTCTCCATTGTCTCAGCCGCGTTTCTTCCGTGCACGACGGTCACATTGGTCGTACAAACATTCCGAGGACACCTAAGCCCCTCTTATGAGTTGTGAATGCGAAAGCATTAATGCCCAATTGAACGTCACTGAGCGCTGGCGTGGACAGCCACGTATCGCTACTGCCGAGGTTGCGGCCGCCGACGATATAGATGCCTCAGGCGCCTCGATTTTCTTCGGCGCCGAGAGGAGAGCTGAGGCGTTGCGCTTAGGAAACGGCGCGGAAACTTCCCGCTCCAACCCCCCCCTTCCCCCCCCCCGCCCCCTCCACCCCTTGGTCCGGCCACGCCTGACGCGGCGGCCGTCTCACCCTCCCTTTACCGGCGCACGGCCTCAGCGCCAGAGGAGAGGGCTTCTCTGTGGGGTGGCGTTCCTTAGAACTCTGACGCGTGGCAGCCATTTTAACTGCCGTTATTTAGTTGCTCGTTTTTCGCGGTCACAGACAACGCCGGCTGCGCTCCATGGGACAGTTAATGCGTCCGTATTAAAACTGTCTGCACACGTGTTTAAAGCATATCTGGCAGCGGCGGTGGCGAGTGATGGAGGAAAATGATATATTTTAAACATCTTTGCTTCTTGGTTTCCGTCTCTTACTCGGATACTTTTCTCGTGTCACTGCCGCGGCGGCCGCTGCTGCTGCTGCCTGAGTGTCTGTTGTTGCCGCGCAATTACATATCTAAATGGCTGAACCATTGTGTCAAAAATGCCAGATAGTGATGAACGATGAGGAACCATCAATTTCTTGTGCTGAGTGAGGGGTGTTCGTACCACTCTTGGGCTTGTGCGGGAGTGGTTTAAGTTACACTTCAACGGAAAGGAGAGGCTTGCGACTTGGAAATGCCCAGCTTGAAGGATGAAGTTAAAAGATGGTAAACAGAAACACGGGAATGATATATCTGTGCTGTTAGCATGCGTAAGACCGAAAAATTGATGATATTCTAACCTTGAGGTGCACAGCTGTTAATATCGAAACATCGGTTCAGCTAATGTCGGATCAGTACAACACCATTCTAAGTCACATTAAAGAGCAAAATCGTGATTTTAAAGATATAAAAAAATGAAAGCCGTTTACAACTCCCTGTAACGCCGAATTAGAGCGCAGCTCTTGAGGAGGAGGGGAAGGCACGGGGGGAGGGGGGTCACGTGACCTCGGGGAGGGGGGGGGGTCACGTGGCCTGGGGGTCACGTGACCTCAAGGAGGGGGGATTTTCCCCGCTAAATTTAGCAGGGAAAATTTTCCGCTAAATTTAGCGGGGAAATTTTTCCGCTAGATTTAGCGGGAAAATTCCCGCTAAATTTAGCGGGGGAAATTTTCCGCTAGATTTAGGGGAAAATTTCTCGCTAGATATAGCGGGGAAAATTTCCGCTAGATTTAGCGGGGAAAATTTTCAGCTAGATTTAGCGAGGAAAATTTTCGCTAAATTTAGCAGAAATTACCCATCATGCACCGCGCGGTTACGCCGACGGCGACGGCGACGGCGACGGCGACGGCGACACCGCTCAAGCCGGAAACGGGCGCCTAAGAGCTGCGCTCTAAAAGCACGTCGAAGCAATCGGGCAAAGGAAAAAAGACGGAACTAAAGCAGCTCAAGCCCCAAATGAATGACCTTGAGTGGCGAAGTACAAATCTGAACTGAGAATTCCACGTTATCCCGAAAACTGAAGGAGAAGACCTGAAAACTGGAGTGATTGAGATAGCAGAAAAGTTGCAAGAGCCAGAACTGACTCGAACCGAGGTCACAGCTATCCACAGATTACCTTCAAAGCCTGATAACATTTCAGCTATGATTGTCATGTTTGCAACACAAACAACAAGGAACGCCTGGTTGGATAGGAGGTCTAGGTTGAGAAACGCCGGAAACAACACGTACATCAAAGAAAACATGACCACGTATAACAGGGAACTACTGTTTAAAACAAGCTAATGGGCGAACAGAAAAGGCTTTTTGTATGTCTGGCACCGGAACGGAAAACTGTTCGTAAGGCAAAAAGATGATGAGCGCTTTTTCAGCGTCAAGAACAAGGATTATTTGCTCGAGCTTGATTCGTAGTTCTGCGTACATGAATTTGGTGTTTCTGACACTACATGTTCGATTCGCCCTACTTAATTTTCATTGTTTAAGAACAGCATTTAGGATGTGGAACAAATATTTCAATTAGGGTTTTTCACTTAAATGTATGGTCAGCGAGAGAAATAAAAAGAATGATTTTGAAAGTCTGTTTGGTCAGTTTGAAATTCCCTTCGATGTGATTATGTTTACTGAAACCTGGTATTCTGGTGAAGGGGACGTTTTAAATCTGCCATCCTACAATACTCATTCTTTGAGTCGCACTGCTAGTCGTTGTGGAGGTGTGTGTACACTTATTACAGAGAGCATAAATTGTCAACTGTTATCTCGTTTTTGCGCTGTCACTAGTGATTATGAAGTTTTGTCTTTGTTGACATATAATACGCTTGTTTCTGTTGAAGAGTAGTAAGCTGGGCGAGTTAGTAAACTTTGAACATGGTTAAAAATCGCGCACAAAGAGACGAGGACAAACGAGGAAGGAACTCAAACCAGGAAGGAACAAACGAGGAAGGAACAAGAAGTTGCCTTCTTGCGAACATTTGACCGCGACTGAACTGTTTACCCTCTGGTGCCGTTGTCCCCTCTAAAGAATTGTGCTTCATCTTTCTTTTCTTCACTTAATATATACCAGAGTTGTGAGTGCGCGCCTGTCTGTGTTCTGTGTTCCTTCCTCGTTGGTCCTCGTCTCTTTGTGCGCGATTTTTAACCATGTTCATTGTTTCTGTTTATTACAGCCCAACTGATGGTAACATTTTGAATTTCCTGCTTTCCTTGACACTCTTCTGGGATCTTCTAGTGATAATAACTTTACTGTGCTTATTGGAAGGGACTTTAGCATTAATATTTTAATTATTACTACGCCCGAAATTGAATTAGTTCTTCTACTAGCAACGTATGACTGTAATAATGTGAGTCCATCAGTCAATTTCAAAACAATACACGTGGCTTGATAGCTTTGAAAGGTTTCGTGAGTGCGTGAGCAATGAAAATTGGTTCAATATTTTTAATAAAACAAACCCTCATGTCGCGTAAAAGAGTTTTCTGAACAAGTTTAAAGCTCTATGCAAGAAATTTTCTATGTAATACGTTTAACATATCGAAAAAGATTAGAAAGCCGAGAATTACCTCAGACGTTTTAGGAAAAATTAATATCACAAATAATTTTTAAAACAAGTTAGTAATACAAAAAATCAAATTAATCTAAAAGAATTTAAATTTCATAGAAATCATCTAACAAAGGCATTTCAGAAAGCAAGAGCGTGGTACTACCATAAGAAACTGGACACAATAAGTGGACGTATTGACGTTATGTGAAAATAAGTTACTGAAATTTTAAAACGTGACTGGTACCACTATGTGAAAAATCTTGTTGTTAATGGAGAGAACTTCTAGGAATGAATTGGCGATCTCTAACGACCTTTTCGTAAATTTTGCGACAATTGCATATAAAAGAGAAACTTGATATTGAAGATATAGTCTCTTTTTTATCTTGCTTTTTCATACTCTCTTTCTCTTTCAATATTGAGATACGAAAACAGAAATGAGATTTTCGTTTTTCTACATCCGTTATTGATACGGAAATGTTTCTGATATTTATGAATTCAAACAAAAAAACTACAACTAGAATGCGGATGATGTTCCGATTAAACAACTAAACTATGTTCTATAGACATTATAACACCTTGTATAAATTATATGTTTAATTTGTGTATATCAACAGGAACATTTCCTTTGCGTATGTAGGTATCCAAAGCGTCTGTACTGCATAAGAAGGGAGATATAAATTACATTAAAATTATAAATCAGTATCAATATTGCCAGCTTTTTTCAAAGGGACTTGAAAAACTTATTCATACCTACTTGTCTAACCTTTTTTATAAATAGAGTAAATCATAAAGTCCCACATTGGTTTTAGAAAGCAAAGTCAACTGAACTTGCCTTCCTTGAAGAGAAAGAGTATGTTTAAAGAAATCTCGAAAACAAAAATTAGTGCTTGTGATTTATGCAGATTTTACTAAAGCTTTTCACTTTATAATTTATGAATTGCTATTAAAAAAATCGAACGGTACGGAATGCGTGGAAAAGCTTAAATTCTTCTTCAATCCTACTTTAGGAACCGCAAACAATACGTGCGTTTTAATAATTTCAATTCCACCATAAAACCGGCATTATCGGGCATACCTCAGGGCAGTATTTTAGGACCTTTTTTTAATGTTTATGTCAACAATATTGTGAACACTGACCAGACCACTAAATTTGTTTTATTTGCAGACGAAAAGACCCTTCTTTTTGTAGCTGACGAAGCACATCAACCTATATTCCGGGCTAACACAGTATGACATAAATTAGATGTATGGACTGATAGTAACGCTTTTAAAGTAAACAGTAGAACAAAAGCAATAATATTCAGGCCGAAAAATAAAGTTCTACCTTCCATTGTTACTAAAGGTATAAATTTAGTCAATATTGAATTGGTTGATTCTTTCAAAATTCTTGGAGTTTTGTTTTCACGAACTATATGTCTCAAGATGACTACATTGAGCATTAAAAAAAATTAGCAAGTATTTCAGGTCTCGTATTTAGAAACCGTACTATACTTCCAAAATAAGACCAAGTATTACTATATACATTTTTATTTCTTTTCATTTAAATTACTTTGATCCGGTTTGGGGCACTACTGCGGCAAAGAGTCTTAAGATGATACACATACTTCAAAAACGAATATTACGTAATATTGCTAATGTGCCTTTTACTCGCATGCCGAAAATATGTTCACAATATGTAAATTAATAGGCATCTATAATATGTATATATAATTATAGGCTTATTATAATATATAAAAATGAACTGCTCAATATTAATACCTCTGTGACAGAATTCGCTGGTTTAAACCAACGTGTTTCCGAATATAAACTTCGTAACCCCGAATACCGGAATGTAGCCAGTTGTCGCCTAAACCTTGGAAAGGAAGTGTTATTGCATAGACTACCCAAACTGCCGACTACTTTTCATTCATTCATTCATTCATTCATTCTATTCATTTATTTCACCTTAAGGGCCCGTTAAGGGCATTACATAACGGGGGGCATAATCAGAATATAAACAATATAAAAGCCAAAACACAAGCATAATACAATCGGGGAACTCGAAAAAGTATACGAAATTGAAGCTAATGACAAGAAAGGTGTAGTTTTACTGCAGATGAGAAATCAGCAGGGTCCAAGATGGTGACGATGGAGGATGGGAGACTATTCCAGTTGCTGATGGCTTGAGGAATAAATGACCGATTGAAAGCGTTAGTAGAGCCAGAAATGCGTTTGATGGTGCAGTGCAGACGTTGTTGAGGCGAGAAGATGTTCGGTCGGGGGGTAATAACAAAGTGGTTTTGAGGTCGGGAATGTTGTAGTAGATTTTATGAATAAGACACAGCTGAGAGACTTTCCTGCGAAGCTGCAAAGAGGACATGGTTAGTTGAGTTTTTAGCGCTGAGACACTGAAAGAAAAGTCATAAGTGGATGAAATGAAGCGAGCAGCTTTGTTCTGAACTGCCTCAAGGGTATTGATGAGGTACAGTTGATGAGGTACACTCGAATGATGTTATCTTAGATAAAGTAACGATGAATGAATTACGTGATTTGATGTATAATTTTCTCAGGCCTAATATTTTGTTTTCAATTTTATAACTTGCGTATTCGCTGCTGTAGGAATGCCACTGGGGGCCGAGAGCTTGTCAAGCCGCTTTGTGAGACTTTTTTTCTCTGGTCTCAGCCATGTAAAATGGGAAATAAAGATTATTTCTTTTATACAAATGTATGAAGCAAACATGCTTAGGACATGCTGGAGGCGCGCCGGCCGATTATTCTGTCACCATCTGTACAGCGAACACAGCGTTTGTTGTATGATGTTTTAGCATATCGGGGCTCATAGTAATAATGCAAAAAGCACTGCAAGTTAGAGTTCCTGTATAGGCTCCCTACGAGAGCCAGAGTTGCGCGTTCATCCCCGTAGCGCCGTCTTTCCTGCACGGCATGTTGATCCTGCTCCTCACGTGACTGAATTCGGCGAATAGCGGCGCCGCGCGTTCGAAGCGCGCGGCGCGCTCGAAAGCAGGGGTACGTACGGCGGGGCGCGTGCAACGTCTACTTTCCTGCACGGCACTTGATCCGGCTCCTCACGTGATCGGATCTCGGCGAATAGCGGCGCGGCGGCACGTGGAAAACAGACGCGCAACTCTGGCGCCCGTAGGGAGCCTATACGAGAACTCTACTGCAAGTAATAACTTCAACGGAATACGGAAAGCACCTAGTCATTCCCTTCCATCTGCACCCGCTTATTCATCGCCACACTTCAACCAGAAATTCAACAACGGCCGCTCCAACTTCCTCGGCGACCGTGTTGTATTCCGCAGTCGCCACCCGAAACGCTACACCATGCAGGTTGCTACGAACAGAGCTCGAACCAGCCACCTTTTGTCGATGAGTGCACTCATCCACGGCGAACTGCGCGCACACCTCAATTAGTAGGGACCAGCCAAGCGTTAAGCTCTATTCGCTTCACATCCCGGGTCGAAATGTAGCTGATATGGCGGGAACACCGCGCACCGGGGGCGAAAACGTCGGTAGTGAGGAGGGTGTTTCCAGATGCGGAAGTCCCGATAACGATGACGGTCGGTAAATTGAGCGCGCTCAACAGTTCACGTGAATTAACCTGCCACTCCGGCTGTTATCTCCAGGCACATCCTCATTCATGTCCGCTTCAATAGTAGACCAGGCGAGAAGGAACTATAGACGCCGTTCTTCTCGAACTGACGGTGGAAAGAAGGAAGTACGGCATGCACGTCTGCCTGCCCCTTGCGTGGGTTTGTTTACCGGCCAAATGCACCGGCGTGCTTCTTTAGCCCCCTTCCTCCCGGACCTCAACTGATGACGTCGCGCAGGCGGCGGCATCATCCTCGTGCATTCTCTGTGCCGCACTTTGATTGGCATGCCCATGCTCTAAAGACGCGTTCTTTTTAAGCTTACTCACCGTATACACCTGCAGAAGGAACCAATGGCGGCGTTGTACTTCGTGACCGCGGTGCCCGCGCAAACGCAGGAGCCCGCAGAGAGGTGACATTTCAAGTCTGGCAATACTGGTAGAAATTGGGGCGAGT
>JAZHYW010030017.1:0-14976 GCA_037355805.1 Ixodes ricinus
AGAGGAATTAGAAGTAGGGAGAGCCCATTCGGTAGTATTCAGATGTTGTGAAGTGGATAAAAAAAGAATTATAAAAGCAAAAAAAAAACAGAAAAAAAAGAACAGGAGTGGGAGTTAGAGACAAAGACGAAGAAAGTGGCGGTGGGATGGCGAGGTCGCAGAAGCAAGAAACCAGAGAGCAGCATGCAAAAGACACAGTCAGGCAATTAAGATGAAGGTACAGAAGGAAGATGTCCCGAAGTCGTGGAAACAATACATGGAGGAGAGGATTATTTTCTCGTCAGTGGTGCAAAAAAAGATGAAAACAGCAGGCAAACAGCTACTCGAGGACCTGCGAAACAGAGGCATAAGTACCCCTAGAAAGTTTTGGCACCACGTTTGAGTGGGAGAAGAATGGGAAGAGCCCGTTTCTGCGACACTTAAGTACCCCGTAAATAGAGCTGCCTTGACTGGAAAGGACTGCATCAAACTTGTCACAGCGGCAACGACAGAAAGCTTCGGAGGGCCAAATGGCGTGGGCCAGAATGAACTTCAGAAGAATTGAACGGGCAAAACCGCATTATATCGCAGGTTGAGTTGAAGAGAAGTCTCACAAGTGATGAATATAGGCGAGGTACCGGAGGACTGGCGGAAGTCCCGTGTCAGTATGCTGCACAAAGGAAAGGAAGACAGGCTGATCCTGAAAGCTATCGGTCCAAAACAGCGACCTCGGTGCTGTTTCGGATGTGGTGGTAGCGGTAACGTGTTACAAGTAACGGCGCTACCGGTAACGCGTTTCTCTTTCCGTAACGTACTCGCTACTTTTTTAAAAAAGTAGGAGGTAACGAACTTACGTTACTTATTTCAAGTAACGGGTAACGTAGTTGCGTTACTTGTTACATCTTCCTCCCCAACACCTGAAAAAAGTACACTAAAACGTTTTTAGTGTTTCTCTACTTTGTTTTACCAAAGTTCAGACACAGCCAACGCTACGAGCTGATGGGACCAACTAGACAGCGTCAAATGGCATCATCATGGTGTTCGTCATGTTTATGTGCCTGTTCTATCGTCGCTGAGCCAAATCCTAAACGAAAAAAAGAACCAGTGACTTGCGCTTTTGACGCTCTTTGATTCATCCCATTAGCTCATACTGTCGGCTGCGTCTGGACTTAAGCTTAAACGATGTACAGATGCCAAGTAATTAATTATTGAACTAATTCTACATACCTTCAAAAGTTTGCCTGTCTTTTCCCCGCGTAAAAAGACCCACTTTAGAAAAACCCAAACGCCCACGCGCTTTGTCCCAATGCCGAAAATGCTGCTGCCAAAAAAAGCAAAAAAACGCTATTACCGTCAATTTATAATTAAAAAGTGACGCGAAAGTAACGTGCGTTACTTTTTATTGTTAACGGAAACGGTAACGCGTTCCTTTTATTTTGAGGTAACGTAGTTCGGTAACGCTTTCCTTTTATTTGCAAGTAACGAGTAACGTATTTCGTTACTTTCGTTTTGGTAACACGTAATACATTGATCGGATGCTCACACGTTCACTAAGAGAACGCATATAGCACTGAGCAAAGTCAAATTTGGGGGTTTTACGTGCCAAACCAACGACGGGCATCTGGCACGCCCCAGCAGAGGACTGAGGATTAATTAGGACCACCTGGGGATCTTTTCACGTGCAACCGAAAGCTCGCTTACACGGCGCCTTCTCCGCAATAAGCCTCCGTCAGATTGCGGGCACCTCGGCCGGGATTCGAACCCGCCACATGGGGATCCGTAGGCCAGCGCTCTCGCCTCGGAGCCACCGAGGCGGCTAGCACTGAGCAAAGAACGAGGTGAAACTCGGTGAACTGTAGAACGGGTTCTGGAAGGGGAGGAGCTGTGACGTGTGTAACAACCTATCTTTTCTTACACAGGCCGTCGAGATCGCTATCCAAGAACGGAGGCCATTATACGTATTTGGATTTCTTAGTCATCTCCAAGGCCTATGACTCTGTGGATCATAGACTGATATATAGCAGGGACTGGATCAACTCGGAAGGCCAGAAAAGTGGAGGAAAATGCTGCAGGGACACCAGGGTAGTAGTGCAGCATACGGTGAAGAGTACACCAATCTGATAAAAGCCACGAGGGGACTGAAGCAAGGGTGTCCGCTCTCCCCACTGCTCTTTATGCTGCACGTAGCTGAGGTGGAGGGTGCGCTAAAGAAAGCGGATTCGGCTTTTGCAACAGTTACCGTGAAGAGGTGGTAGTCAAGTTTTGGAGAGAATTCCTGCGTTAATATACGCAGGTGACATAGTGTCTCCTGGCACAGTCTCTCGTGGAGCTTCAAGGGCTGTTCAATATCTGCGGAGAAGGAAATGAGTCGGGGCTGTCTTTTAACCTAGAAAATCCGGGGTTCTCCGGATGGATGCGGAACCTGAGGAGGCCCAGAAACCGGAGGGCGCTACAACCACGGCGACGCAGTAGTAACCATCTAGGGCTGCAACATCGACTGGAAGAGTGAATATAAACATTTGGGAGTGACACTAAGACCAAGGTGGCAGTATCTGGAGCGACACGAGACCGCTACGAGCCACAGTGAATCCCCGCAAGAGCTATCTGGGATGCAGAGCGCTCTGGAGTTTCAGCCGATGTAAGACTGTGCGAGCGCTGTGGAAGGTGGTCACGAGCTCACGCCTCTCACCGAACTCACTGAACTCACGTACTCACGCCTCTCACCAAAATCACCAAACTCACAAACTCACGGCCCTCATCAAACTCATGAACCCACTCACTCACCTCACTCACACACTCAGAAGTAGTTATCGCCCTCACCGTAGTCGCGGCGCTGACGCTCGTGTTTGCACGGTGGTTGCGAGGCTTTTACAACTCCGCCACGGTCGCTGCCTTCTTCCGCCACTCCAGCGCCAGCCGTCACGTTGCCAAGTAAAGAAATGTTTTGTCGCTTTGTTAGTTTCGCTTCGACTCCTTCGGCACGCCGGTAGAGCGCTTGAGGAAGGCGCACTTTGTTGGGACACAAGGGCGCATCATCGCGAGTCTCGTGAAGAAGTATTCTTTACGGTGTGCACTGTTCGTTTCAAGCATTCGCGACAACTTCGTGCAAGTATGGAGTGAGCGTCTGCATAACTGTTTATTCAGGTGTGAATTATTATTATTCCAGCACGCACCACTGTGTGTGCGTGTGTGTGTGTTTGTGTGCGCGCGCGCGTGCATGTGTGCGTGCGTGTGTTTGTGTGTGTGTGCGTGTATGTTTTGTTTTTTTATAGAATATTGCGAACTCCTTCGGCAACGGGGCAAACTGCAGGTGGGACGCTTAACACGTCACTTGCAGATTCTGCCACCCGTCATCGAAAGCTGCGTGGTTATCAAGGCCGGCCACCGCTGAACTTTGGCAAACAATAAAGGGCAAGCCAAGAACACAATTAGCAAGTCTCAGCGCTATCGGCTACGGCTGCGACTGAGACGCCACTAGCAAACCAGACGCTACAAAAAAAGGCAGCGCGGCATCGACAGGCGCAGTCGGCGACGGGTCTAACTGCAGATCGTACGCTTACCACCTCACTTTGCATGTAGGAAAAGTATCATAACCTTCTTTGAAGACCTGAATCCCTGTTGACGACTGCTACCTAGCGTTTATTGAGATGACCAGAGCGACAGATGACGGCGATCTGTGCTTGCACTGCGAAACAACTATCGACGAGGACGACGATACCCTGAAATGTAATTAATGCCATTTAATTACCACCTGGGAACTTGTGCAGGTGTGATTGAGATCGATCTCAGGGGGAAAAAGGCAGGTTTTATAAAAACATTGAAGTGCCGAACATGTCGGGGGCAAAGCCGAAAAATCGAAGCAACGCGGAAGATAGAGAGCTTAAAGAAGATAAGCAGAGTAAAAAGTCACTGGACGTCCAAAACCAGCTAACTCAAATAATGAGCATATTGACGGTGCTTCCACCACTGAAAGTCCAGATAGATGAGCTGGTAACCATGAAGGTCGCGGTGATGCAGATCGAAAAGTCAGTTCAAAACATGTGACCAGTGTGACGACATTTTCAAGAAAATGAAAGAACACGACAGTGAAATAAAGATCCTAGAGAAGAGGGTAAATGAACTGGAAAACGAGCGAAAAAGAACGAAACTGCCCAACTTATGAAAGAACTTAATAAGCTGTCCGCAGTATTCCTATACCAAATCAAAAAAGACGCCCGTGGTGATTTCCGCTGTATCGACCGAAACGAACGTAACAGGTGGCTCAAAAATAAGCAGAAGCTGAGAAGTGGTGCAGGAGCAGAAAACGTTTGCTTGCAAGAGAACATCACCGCATCAAACAGGAAGTTGTTCTATGATGCTAGGACGAAGGCCAAACATCTCGGTTACAAATTTGTTTGGCACAAGAAAGGACTCTCATACGTAAGAAGGAAAGAAGGCGACCAAACTATTCGAATTGAGCATGACGATGACCTTGTAAAATTCTATTAAGAGTACATCTTCTGCGGCCGTTCGTTTTTTCTTTTTGCAATGGTTCATGACGCTTTTGCACTCCCGCCAAGTCTAAAAGGTCACCTTGGTAAAGATTATATCTCACGTATGACATGCTTTCATCTAATTGCACAGTCAGCGAAAAATAAAACTGTCGACCTTGAGTTGCTTTTTAGTGAATTTGATTTTTCATTCGAAGTTATAATGCCATCTCAAACTTAGTATACTGATGAAGCGGATGTCTTAAGATTGACTCTGTATCGCTCCTTTTACATCAATCGTACTGCTAAATGTGGTGGTGGTTCGACTATCCTGACAAAACATCCTGTGTGTGAACTTGTTAGCGATTTTAACTGTATCACTCCTTATTACAGAAGCGTTATGACTACGTAGCAACCAGATTATCTTTGCTGTCATGTACAGACCACCTAAAAACGATTCTGAGGCGGTTTAAAAAAATTTTAGTTATTTTTGGTATTTGTTAATAAGAAAAAGTTCACAGTTGTTTGCGGCGGAGATTTTAACATTGATATGTCTGTAGACACTACTACTAAAAAAAACGCTAGACGTGTTAAACAACACTAATGGTTCTGCAAACGCTATTACAAGATGTGTCACGTGCCAATCTCGAACACTCATAGATTTGTTTATTTTTTAATTGCTCGACCGACTGTATAAAAGCTGGTGTCATTGGATGTGACTTGAGTGACCACCTCCCAAGATTTATCGCTCTAAAAAATGTTCCAAGGAAAGCTAGTAAATTTCACCGAACAAAGATTTTAAAAAACTCCCGATCAACTTGACCGTTTTTGAGTCGCCGTTTTAAACGCAAACTGGGATAGGGTATACCACAGGAAAATAATTTCGACAAGGCTTACAATGTATTTATGGAGTTATTTCTCGAAGTGTATAATACATATTTTCTTTTTAGGTCCATAAAACTATCAAAACAGATAAGGAAGCGTCGGATAACACCAGTTTACTGGGTAAGATTCGTACAAAAAATGTTCTTTATGGTCGGTTCGCCAAATCTAGAGACCAGAAAGATCTCAAGCAATTTAGTACCGCAGTGATTTAACCAAAGAATTAAGGCGCGCCAGAGAACGTTGTTACTTTAATGTGGAAACAGTTAAATTCTATTTGAAATCGTAATCGTCTCTCAAGCTCTATTGAAAACATTTTTTTAATAACGGCATTGAACTTACCGGATGTTCTTTAGCAAATGCCTTTAACGAGCATTTTGTCAATATCGCAGGTAATGATGAGACTCTAAATCCTTCTCTTTTTAGCAACAAAAACAAACAAAAAACAAACAAACAATGGCTTCATATTTTTAGAGCCGGTGGTCGAACTAGAAGTAATTTCCATACCTTTACAACTAAAGAACAGTGGAAGATGCGACGCGGACGGTATTCAGGTAAGACCCGTAAAGCACGTTGTTCACTTGATAGGGCCGGCGCTATCTGATGTCTTTAACCTCTCTTTAGCCTCAAGCATGTTTCCGAAGCGAATGCAGATAGCTTAGGTGTTAGTATTGCATTAAAAAGGAAGCGTAAACGTAATGGGGAATTATCGATCTATTTCTATACTTTCAGTTTTCTTTAAAGCTCTTGAAAAAAAATACTTTATACTCGGTTAATGGTGTTTTCAAACAAATATAACTCAATAAATACTTCACAGTTTGGATTTATGAAAAATAGGTCCACCGGGGCTGCCTCATTAGCTATAAAAGAATTTATTATACAAAACTTTCAAGAAAAAAGCTGCATCGGTGTGTTTCTCGACTCCTCAAAATAGTTTGAGTGCCTCAATCATACAATACTTCTAGCAAAATTAGACACTTACGGCTTCCGAGGGCATGCCTTGCAGCTAATAAAGTCGTATCTGGAGCATCGATTGCAATACGTCTCTACCAATGGAAACTCCTCTGCTACTAAGCCTATTTCCTCTGGTGTACGCCAAGGTAGCGTATTGGGTCCCATTTTCTTTAATATATATACATATATATGTGTGTATATATATACATATATATGTGTGTATATATATACATATATATGTGTGTATATATATATATATATATATATATATATATATATATATATATATATATATATATATATATATATATAAAGTAATGAAGTCGCACTTCGAAACGCTGTTGGAGTTTTAAGGCATTTAGTGAGTCGACGTTTCGGCTTGAGACAAGCCTTCTTCAAGACTGGTACCCAAAATCGGTTACAGAGTTGTTTTCGCTTTCCACACCCGGGTCGCGTCACGTGTCAAATCACGTGTTAAAAAAAAATCATTGTTCTGTTTTGTTTTGTTCTTTTTTCCACGCCCGACCGCAGCAGACGCCGCCAGCCATCGGAGCCAAACAAAGGCCGCGTCAGTTTTCGTGACCCCAGGAACGCAGCGCAAGGTCACAGCGGAGGGCGCGTCACGTACACAGAGTTGGATCGGCCCAGATGGCCAGCAACGCACGCCGCGGAAAGACGTAAAACCAAACAAAACACAGTAAAAAAAGAAAAAAAGGAATGCAATAAGCGCAAACAGTAGATCAACGCCAAAACGCAGACAAACTCCCTGCATATATGTATATAAAAATAAAGAAATAATGAAATAAGCACGCACAGTAAATCAACGCCAACGTGCATCAACGAACCCCCAGCATTGAAAAGAAAAAAAACTGAAAAAAGCGTGCACAGTAAATCAAGCAAACACTCGGTCAAAGTGCTACAACAAATCCCCTGCATTAAAAAAAAAAAAAAAAAACTCGCAAATTTAACAGTGTTAACCACAGTCCCAGAACATTCAAAAAGGACCAACAGGTGGAAAGTGCCTGTTGAAGCTCATGACCAGTTGACCCATCGACAGGTGATACAGAAAGGTACACGGAAAAATTAAAGGGTTGTACTAATGGGATTGAATTAGCTACAGTCACTCCGCTACAGGGCGATCAAGGTGGATTGCATGCATAGATGACATTATACCGGGATGTTCATTAATACCGGCCCGGATTGAATTAAATTTGTAAATAAGATACGATTCTCTCTGCTCGCGCTCACGGTTGCTTTTGAAGTTGGATTGTAAAAATGTGACGTCCAGTTTGTCAAACGTGTGTTTGGGTAAAGCCATATGTTTTGAAAGGGGGAATTTGGGAAATATATTTACATGCGCCCTGTGATTGTTAAACCTCAATCGGAAAGGTGTGCTAGTTTGGCCCACGTACTGCTTACCGCAGGTGCCACATGTCAGGAGGTATATCACATTACTTGTGCCGCAGTTTAAGTTTCCGTGGATTCTGTAGGTGAAATTGGAATTCGTACTCTCTACCGTGGTTTTAGGTGTCACGTGTTGACACACCTCACAATTTGTTCTTCCACAAGGGCGACTGCCAGTGCTTTCAGTGTGAGTTGTCTTAGACCTAACTATGGCGTCCCTAAGATTGCGTGAGCGTCTGTAGACTACTCGGGGAACGGAAGGGATAATCTTTGCGAGGCGTTCACTTTGCTGTAAAATGTTAAAATGTTTTCTTAATATGGGTGCGACGTTGGGACACTTATTGTTGAAAGTTAATACGAGGTTCGCCCGACGCTCCTCTGTCTGAGGGCTCCGCTCACTCAACAAAAGGCCACGATCAAGGGCCTGTGCCTTATTGATTGCATCGTCTATGATCTTTTCCGGGTACTTCTGTTCTTTCAGGACTTGCCGTAATTGATCGGTGTTTGTTTTAAAATCGTCGTTGTTCGAACATATACGTTTAAACCTATGAGCCTGACTATAAGGTATGCTATTTTTGCAGGGCCGTGGGTGGCAGCTGTCGTAGTGCAAGTATTTCTGACGATCCGTAGGTTTTCGGTAGAGTTGAGTGACCAATTTAGAGTCATTAATTAGCACTTTTGTGTCTAGAAAGGTAATCTCAGATTTTGAGTAACTATGGGTAAAACAAATGGAGGGGTGCGCAAAATTAAAAGCTGTAATGAACTCGAGAAGCTCCTCCTCCGAATGCGACCAGATAAGAAATATATCGTCAATATACCTTTTATAGAAAAGTGGTTTGAGTGAACGTGATGCCAAAAAGTTGGATTCTAAATTTCCCATAAATATATTAGCGTAGTTAGGTGCCATCTTCGTTCCCATTGCAGTGCCGCTGGTTTGAAGGAAGAAACTTCCATTGAATTCAAAGCTATTTAACTCAAGCACCAGACGCGAGAGGGTAGCCACGACATGCTTATCTGGTAAATCGTCACTCCTGTGGGTGTCGTACGCATTCACAAGGGCCTCTATGCCATCATTGTGGGGGATGTTTGTATATAAAGACGACACGTCCATCGTAACAAGAAAAGCATCTCTAGGGATATTAATTTTAGAAATTTCTCTAAGGAAGTGGTTTGTGTCCTGAATGTACGATGGGAAACTAGGTGGGATGTTCCTAATCAAGTTATCAATATAGCTAGATATTGGTTCGGTGAGGGTTCCTGATCCAGATATAATGGGACGGCCTGGGTTCCCTTCTTTATGAATTTTCGGTAGCATGTAAAATCGACCTGGCACGGCGTTTTTAGCAGTTAATGCCTTTGCCGTATTTTCGGTAATTTCCCCTGTTTTACTAGCTGGCCCAGCTGCCCCCGTATGGTGTCGGCATGTCGCCTGGTTGGATCATTTTTGAGATGACGATAGAATTTTGCATCGTTAAGTTGTCTATTGCCTTCCTGTAAGTAATCGCTGGTGTTAAGAATGACTATGGCGCCCCCCTTGTCGGCAGGTTTTATCACGATGTCGTCTCTCTCGCTAAGGGACCTGAGTGCCCTCCGCTCTGGAGCGGAAAGGTTGTAGTGATTGGGCTGCTGTTTTCTAAATGCCGCTACGATGTCTTTCTGAACAGCATTAATAAAAATGTCTAAATGCTTGTCTCTGCCAGTTTTGGGAGTCCAACCAGTCGATGTGGATGGAAGAGCAGACGCGCCTTCGCGGGGCCTGTCAAAAAAGAACTCCTGAAGTCGCAGGTTGCGGGCAAAATTATCTAGGTCTTGAAGCAAAGAAAATTCATCATATCGGCCTGTTGTGGGGCAGAAGTTGAGTCCCCGCGAGAGGAGCGACGACTCGTGGGTGGACAGTTCTACGTTTGATAAGTTAACTATGTTAGTGGATTCGGGAATACAATTCTGCGTTTCTCGTTCGCACATTCTCCTCGGTGTATCCCGAGTAGGTAGTTCTACGTCTGATGAGTCAACTGCGTATATATATATATATATATATATATATATATATATATATATATATATATATATATATATATATATATATATATATATATATATATATATATATATATATGTGTGTGTGTGTGTGTGTGTGTGTGTGTGTGTGTGTGTGTGTGTGTGTGTGTGTGTGTGTGTGTGTGTGTGTGTAAATTAAATAATCAATGTAAATTTAGAAGCAGAATTTGTAAATTATGCTGACGACACAAGTGTATTTTTTCTGAAGAAAATGCCGATCTATTATTTTTATAAGGCGAAGCTAATGCTTTCCGTGTTGAAATCGTGGAGTAGATATAATCCACTACAAATAAGCACAGAGAAATCAAAGGTCGAGCTCTTTCGCCCTAAAAATGAAGTAGTCAGCATGACGAAAGACCTCCGCAGAGACTCAAAGAAGACTGAGATTGTAAATTCCTACATGATTCTAGGCGTCAGTTTTTTGGATAATACGTCGTGGGATGAGCATGTTGACTACCTTATTACAAAGTTGTCTCGAATTGTTGGCATGTTAAACCGCCATCCTTATACGTTAACGACAAACGTCAAATTACTAGTTTATAATTCCTTGTTCTATTCGCATTTAAATTATCGTCACTTAGTTTGGGGTACCACCATATCAAGAAATCTTTAAAAATATATTTTTTTACAAAACAAAAATCTTTTAGGGCCACAGCCGATGTCCCATCTCAGTCGCATACATCCGACCAATTTAAAAAGTTTCGCATTGTCAATGTTCACACTTTGTATCCTTACAGACTCAGTACCAGCCTTAAGATAGAGTTAATTAGGAACACAAACCTTCTAATAACCGTTGGCCGCCTCTCAAAAAATAAGAATGTGTACCCTACTCGTGGCGCCGAATGTTTGGGGGATGGTCACGCCATGATCAAATTATGGCACTGAAATGGTGAGGCAAAATGTTTCTAATTTACTAAATCTTTACAAATAAAAAATCTTGGACTGGAATGAAATGTCAATAGGCTAAATCCGATCATTATATTTTATGGCATAACTATAGTTACCACCACCATCTTCGTATTTGATTATATTGCTTTATCTGCTATGGTGAAGTTTGTATGTTGCATCTTCTGTTTTTTTTTTGTTATTCTTTTTTTCTCTTTCTTTTTTATTCTTGCTGTGTTCCGTCGCCAGGCACTGAACGCGGTCGGGGGCACGTCAAGCTGGGTATGCAGCTTTTACGTTTGATCGCCGCCATCAAGACTGCCGGAAATAAAAATTAATACATACATACATACATACATATACATACATACATACATACATACATACATACATCACAAATAGAATTATTATTATTATTATTATTATTATTATTATTATTATTATTATTATTATGACGATGATGAAAGCCACGCTATCTGCGGGGCACATGGTATACCATCCTCAATTCTCAAAACTTTTCAAGATATACTCACACCTACACCATGTGCAATATTTAACAACTCATTAAGGTCAGGAGTATTCCCTCGAAATGTGGAAGATTCCGATTCTGAAGTCGGGAAAGAAAGATTATGTTCTCAACTATAGACCAATTTCCCTTCTCACTTCATTTTCCAAACTCTTTGAAACAGTCATTCATCAGTTATTGTCTTAATAATTTTGAAACTTAACCCTCCCTAATCGGGATGGGTTTATGACCGGCAGATTAACGACTAGAAATCCTTGTAAGTTTTATGTCTACCGCATTCCAGGTAGTCCGCAAGAGAGGTCAGCTAGACGTGGTCTACTTTGACCTAACAAGGCATTTGGCGTTGTAAATCATACGATCCTTTTATCAAAGCTTTCCGCCTACGGGGTTCGTGGTACAGTATACGACTGGTTTCAAAGCTATTTGTCAAACAGGAAAGCGTACGTTCGAGTCAACAATTTGAACTCTTCATTGTACGGAGACAAGTTCTGGCGTTCCTCAGGGATTTGTCCTAGTGCCGTTCCTGTTCACAATTTTCGTAAATAACGTCTATGATGCTATTTCTAATTCTTCGTTCCTGCAATACGCTGATGACATTAAAATTTACAAAGAAATAGTTACTTTCGATGATTTCGCTAGCCTTCAGGAAGGTGCATCTTCTTTGTTTAAGTGGTGCTCAACCAATAATCTTCTCGTAAACCGTGCTAAAACCAAAGTTGACATTTACTCGGAAGGCACAGAATACATTTTTCTCATATAGTATTCATGGTGAACCCCTGTCCCGGGTATGTGCAATGATTGAAAGATCTGGGGGTTAAGTTCGATCCTAGCCTTCGATTCTCTAGTCACATAGCTAGGCTCGTTAACTCGTCTCTACGCACGCTGGGTGTTGCCTCCCACTTAACGAAAGACTTCAAGCATCCTTCTGCGCTTCTCACGTTGTACCGCTCATTATGCATGCCCCAGTAAGAATATGCCTCAGTCGTGTGGAACGGAATCTCTAAAACTGACTCATTGGAAATCAAACGAGTTTGGAAAAAGACATTTTCCATCTTTAAACATTGCTACCTTATGAAGGATGTTCATTGTTCGTTAGAGCGTGTTGACTTGCTAAGCCTGCACCGGCATCGTCAGAAGGCGGACCTATTGTTTTCGTTTAAAACTATTGTTTTCGTTTAAAACGTTGCATGGTTCGAATAATTCACCAAGTCTCTTGTCTCAAGTCTGCCTTAGGGTTCCACGTGTGTCTACTCGGAATCAATCATCATTTTATATTTCCAAAAATTTTAGTCTTTTAAGCCCATTTGACAAGGACTGACTGAGTGTTATAACCCGTACTCTGAGAAACTCGATACTTTTAACTTGTGCTGCAGGGAATTTGTTATTTCTATTGAAGACCTGTCCTGCGGGTGAATAATGATTGTGGTTCACTTTAAGATTGATTTCGGAGAGCACAGACATTGTTGGGTCTGTGTTTGTGCTACTTCCTCGTATATTATTCGTTTTGAGTGCCATGTCAAACTTGTTTTTACATTACTGCAATTTCTCATCATTGTACACAAGACCTAGAAATTTTTTCTTGTTATCATTCAGCTCAGTGCATGTTGTGTAATTTTATATGCAGTTACTGTATAGTGCATTGCTCTTCTGTATTTGTGTGTTTTATATATTGATTTCCTTCAAGTGTGCCAGTACCAAGACCGCAAGGTTGTTCCTGGGCACTATAATAAACATTGAATTGATTATTATTATTATTATTATTATTATTATTATTATTATTATTATTAATATTATTATTATTGGAGAAGGAAGAAGTCACCTGGATCTGTCGTTCCTTTTGATCGTAGTGAATAATTCTCTCTGTACGTTCAATAGTGTCGTCGATGTAAGACCGCTGGCGACATCCTACATTCTGAACAAGGCGGAGGAAGTTCCTGGATTTGCGGCTCGAAGCTCTTCCATCGAAAGCAGCCGGCAATATTCGTCTGGGGCAATCGCTTGACCACCTTCATGATCGCAATCTTGATCATCATCTTGATCACCATCCTGATCCGACGGCTGGCTTCGCCTTCTTAAGGCTACTTCAGCGCTGGGTTTGCAGCCGTGCCCTTGGATACACCTACTGGGCGCAAACTTCAACGCAAACTTCAACGCATGGTCATAAGTGCCTTCCTGATTTTATGCAACGTGGTGTGCTTGTACTCTACGTTTACGTCCGGTGAGACGGTGCCTCTTTACTGGAGCTTTTGGCTGCCCTTCCTCATTGTAGCTACCGAAAAAATGTCCGCTTCGCTACGCGGTATGGCTTCCCCTCTAGCAAGCGATTCGTCTTTATGCTGCGGATGCCAGAAGGCTGTGCGTTCAGACGGACGAGTTTTGAGCTGATCTGAGTGTCACGGCGCCTACCATCTTGCACCAACGTGAGCGGGATTTGCGGATGCTACGTTTAACACATGGGCAAGGCAAAGAGGGAGAGCTGGGTTTGCCCCAAATGCCGCGCTAAGAAAAATAATAAGAACAACAACAGCTTTTGCGGTTTGGGTACAAATACGATGATCAACGAAGGCAACCTGTCTCTCCAACTGAATGCGATCAATGACAAGTTGCACGTGCTCCTCCCTTT
The DNA here is from genome assembly GCA_037355805.1 of Ixodes ricinus. NCBI lineage: Eukaryota > Metazoa > Arthropoda > Arachnida > Ixodida > Ixodidae > Ixodes > Ixodes ricinus. The sequence goes on from JAZHYW010030017.1 coordinate 13,781, forward strand.
GAAGGAAAAGGTTGATGAGTTGTCGCTACTTCCAGCAAAAATTAATGATTTGCTAACAGTAAAGTGGTTGCCGAAACGTTAAATGAGGCGGTGAGGGGCCTCCAGAAATCGTTGGGTTTTTCTTCGCGCAATACGATTCATTGTTGGCACAGGTAAAAGTCAATGTTAGTGAAATAAAAGACTTAAAAAGTGAGGTACGCGTTCTGACATCAGCAGTTACCGAGCAGAGGTCCGAAATACGCCGATTACAGGCAGAGCTGAATGACTCCGATCAGTACAGCCGATTAAGTAAAACAGGGAAATCCACGGATTACCTCACAAACAAACCGAGAACGTTCGTGATTTGCTTGACAACCTGGCCTGTAGCCTAAACATTACGGACTTTCAACCCTCTGACATAACCACGGTTCATCGCCTGCCTCCGAAGAGGGATTCAAATTTCGCTCCTCCAGTGATGTAAGGTTTAACTCCGTCACCAACAAAGAGTCCTGGATGGCATCACGAGGCAAACTGAGATCTCTGCCCGGCTTCCCTATACTATGCTTTAACAAAAATCTCACTCGCATCAACAAGGTACTATTTTGGAAGGCTAGATTTAGAGGTAAGGTGAAGCAATATCAGTTCGTGTGGGGGAAAAACGCAAACGTTTTTGCAAAGAAGAAGGAAGGATCTCCGGTCATTCGCGTTAATAGCGTAAATGGCATTGACAAGATGGTCTAGAGTGATGGAAGAACGGTTTTTTTAAATGTCCCGACTTCGTCATCTTTCCATGAAGTGTTCTGTCCTAATTCTGGAGAAACGTTTACATTATTGCATGTAAATATCAGAAGTCTAAGAAAATACTGGGATCAGTTCTCAGTACTCGTTAAAAATAGTTGCACAGTTTTTGATTTTTTGGTTTTATACTGAAATTAACGTCGATGATAACCTGTGTGATACAATTTTCTTTCTGGGTACAGAAGTTTCTTTCGCATGGGTTAAAACAGCGCAAAAAGATGAAGGACCAGTAAAAGGAAACACATAGACACAGCGCTTTCAACAGAATTTTTACTTCTGCCCCAGTCAGCAAGTAAACTTGAAACGAGATAAACATACAAGCAATCGACCCGATAACTCGTCATCTTCCCATCAAGCCGACACGTGGCTACGTGTCGGCCATTACTTGGAAGATTTTGCAGATGAATTACATTACGCAT
>JAZHYW010030018.1:0-33214 GCA_037355805.1 Ixodes ricinus
ACGTAGGATAATACACAGAGGCGTCGGGTGCTGTCGTACTGTCCTACAATGAACTATATCCGCCTGTTGCAAGCGGCGTGCTTCTTGGATGTCCTTGTTAGCGTCGTGCCGCCTTCAGACCGCGATCTTCGTCTTACTGAAGGACTGCTCTTTCTTGATGCAGTCTAGGAAAAAAACCTCAAGTTCGGAGTTGTGCACCCCACGTTCCTCTAAAAAAGAAAGAAATCCCAATCGAACGTGATGTGTAAAGCGTTATAACTCAATAACCTTCTTAGCATGGCTCAATCTAAATTTAAAAAAAAAGTCTTACCAGCAGTCTCTTGTGCAACGGCTCGACGCTTTTGTTGGCCCTAGGCATGTCAGCTATTTGTCGAGTTCCTGACAGGCCACCGCATTCCGGCGAAAAGAGCGCGGAACACAGACCATTTCGACGTGGCCTGCCTACATTAGTGTCCTCGAAATGGTTGGCTACTCCGGATAGCCTCCGCAGAGATAACCTCCAGCAGATCCTGGAATGGATTTAGGTATCCCGCCAACCGGAAGAAATTCAAGTGCTTGGAAAATTCTCATCTGCAAAACACTGAAGTAGTGAAAGAGAATAATTTTATCATTCTTCCATAGATATACATATTCCTAACCTGCACCGCAAAGTCCTCGTCTGTGTTGTACCTAATTTACAGGCCGTATGCACAGACCTTCCGGTAAACGGACAGACTTAGATGAGAAAATCATCCTTGGATCCTCGCGTTAGGTGCAAGGTATTTGATGACGGTTATAGTCGCAATCAAGAAGTCCGAGTAGATGGCTGAACGCCCAGGAACCCAATTAATTATGAAGAGCTGCAAAAAAACCTAGCAAAAGTAGATAATAAAAGTGTTTCGATTATAAAATTATGTCACATAAAGTTTCCTACTACATGCACTAAAACTATTGATCCAGCATAAAAGGGATTAACTTCTGTAGGGTCTTCTCTCTTGCTGCCTGGTCGCCGTTCCCGCTATCGTGCAGAAGACAGGACTCGCCTTTGCTCGTGACCTACAATTAGATCTGAATATTAAGAAAACTCTCACTGTCATTCAATAATGGACAGTACCTTAAACTCTTCGGGGATTCGGATGTCTCCTCTTGCAGAGGGGACACTGTATGTGATTGTCGTGCGCTGTCTCTGCTTCCTGATGGTTTGCCGAAGGGATGAAGAGGCGGGCATTTGAGACGCACTGACCTCGCTCATGGTGGAAGTAAGGTGCAGAAGAATGTGATGAGGAGTTTCACGAGTACCCACTGTAGTATAAACCAATGGTTAGAAAAACAAATCTTACATTATTCAATGTAGAAAAGTTTTTGTCCCTCCCCCGTTTTTCCTTTCATTACATGACGAGTCTTTAGCAGGTTGGTCTCCGTTGGGATCCCCGCGTGCGTATGCTAGCTTAAACGAGCAATTATTCAACTGGCAGCCAAATCAGTCGTTACTTTTGCCTCATATTCACCGGTTTTGCGACAAATTTATTAGTAAGACTGATTATTATTTCGTTGCGTGTGCACGAATTCGCGAACTAGTCGCTCTTACATGGCCTAAGCATTTCACCGTTCGGGACGGAACCAGAAGCTAAAACGTTTGTTACAACTTCTTCGCCTTTGAGGAGCCAACGAGAAGCTATGATAAGAGGTTACCATTTTTGTCCCGTTTGAACCAAATGGAACAATATATTTTGGGGGAACGAACTATTGTGGGACTTGGTTGCCCGCGTGACGAGTCATCTTATGACGAATATTCTTGTGTGACGAATCGTCCTGTGACCAATCCTCTTGTGACGAGTGCGTATGTGACGAGTGGACCGTATTCTGTTACGGACATACCTCTCTTGGTGCTTTTCGGCTTAATGCACTAAAATGAGAATTTTAACTGACCAACAACAAACATTGTAACGTTTCCCGGGAATATTTTTGTTGACAGAAATTAAATATTATTAAGCTGTAATTAATCTTTTGGACGCATATAATTTTTATTCCACGGCTCTAAAGGGCTTTTTTATTTATTGTATAGTTCGCCGTATTTAAATGAGCGATTTCTGTTTTTTTTATATATTGTAAAGTTCTTGATGTCTGTAATTTCCTAGGTGGCGATAGAACATAAATCACATTGAATTTTCATATTTTCTTGAAATCTGGGGATTCCATGCAGTGTTTCTGAAAGTCGAACAGGCATATTTTTATATTCGTTATGGAAATATAACTGTTCGCGTTTTTCACGATTAGCTGACCTGGGTGGGGGGAGGGGGGGGGGGGGGGAGTACTGCACTAGCTAAATTGCCCATTTACAGTTGAGACACCTGGCATCCATTGGGGCTGACTAACTTTATGCGGTGTCAGCATACACACCGAACACATTTATAGTTTTACGGGGAGAAGGGGGGGATATTGTTTACAGTTGGTATATCAGTTGGAAAAAGAGCAAAAAAAGAACCAAACAAACAAGCAAACAAAAAGTGGTTTGAGAAAGGTTAACTTGAAAAAATAGCAGGATATGTACATCTCACAAGGGAGGTGCTTAGCACTCCCTTCGTATTAGCGGAGTGAACGCAGGAAAAGACGCGTGTGACGAGGAAGGATCTAACAATCATGGGCAGTAAAAAGTTATGGAAGTACTTTTCTTTCTTTTACGTTGCAATAGATTCCAGGCCGACTAGGGTGGGTGGCACAAGAGTTGAGACAGGCCCGGCTCCGTTGTACAATCTCCAGAGCCTGGGTGGCTGTAAGCATTCAAGACGACAGTGTAAAACACGCCCTCCAGAAAAAACACGGTTTATTTAGGGCACACTTCTTTTTGCCAAACATGGCAAGGGGTAGTTCATTTCCCATTTAGAAACTATGTTGTTCACTAAAAGCGATTACATTTTTCTTTTTTTTTGTTGCGGCGTTTGGCATGGTAGTTACTATATACGCGTATGTAGGCCTCTTGATATTAAAAGTTAAGGTGGCGAAGTGCCTAAACTGACACCAAGAAAGTAACACGTGCAATTTCATTTATATTCGCCGCAAACTGTTCATTCTTCACGCTTACCGCAGTTCGGGATAAATAAATCTTTGTATGTACCAGAACCTGTATTCAAGAACACTTTTTAGCCATTTTGTAGATGTATCATAGGGGTATCTCGTTACGTAACTACAAATGTATCTCAAGAGTCCAATTTGGCCTGAAAATACATGTATGGCAGTAACATAATTCCGGTATTCTTTACGAAGTATCTCTGCCCTGCGTTGCTAAACTCGTCGAGCAAAACTTTTGCTCAGTTTGCGGAACGCGCTAATTAGACTCTCGCGGCACTGACGTCGCGCCGAGTGAGGTGTTAATCATTAGAGTGCTCATTTCTTTGAGAGCGGCAGAATGTAGCAAAGTTCATCGGGGCGCGCGTGCAGCGCGTGAGGGGCGCGAGGAGCCCTCTGACTGAACGGCTTCGCCGATGACGTAGCACCCGTTTGTCCTTAGATCCCTAAGCCAAGTTAAAATTAATGCATTGCAGATTGCTCCTAGACAACCTGTTGACGCTCCAAATCCCTCCAAAGTTTGTGTAAGAAAAAAAAAGTGATTAGAAACCTCGTTTGTCGAAGCTGTCACGGCCGTCAAAGTGACGTTACCGAACTTTGCAGGAGCCGTGGGTTGAGCTCAAAATCTTCGCTTCGGATCGAGGCGAAGTTAAACTTTGTCAACATGGCGGTGCCGTACGCTGCGGCCGACCTTAACTTCCCCCACCGTCGGCGTCGCTACCAAGACCAACGGGGACGCCTTTCAACTCCCCGACGACGACTTTTGGCGATAGTACCGGCTATCGAAAACCAATGTGCGTTGACTCTGCGACGAGCTTCGTTCGGCGTCCGGACTTTGAGGCGGCGGACAGTCGCGTCTACCATGACCGTGGAACAACAAGTTCTCTGCGTGCTCCGGTTCTTCGGAACCGGTAGCTTTCAAGGCATGGTGGCGACTGACGAGAACCTTTCAGTCTCCCACATGACTGTGAGCCAGGCTGTCAGAGTTTTGGCAGCTGCCATCGTTTTTTTTCTGCAATATCCGAAGAGGTACTACTAAGCTAGTATACAATTCGGAATGTTGGAAAAGAAATAAGAACCGGGGTAATTATTGGGTAGGGTCAAGTCTCCCGGCAGCCGTCAGAATTATTTCTCCGAAATTATACTGGCGGTCGTCACTCATTGGCGGTCAAACCAGTTCATCGAACGACGTGTCATCGACAGATCGTTTCATCGGCACGCAATGTAATCACGTGAAGGAGATTTTCTTCGGTTAGAGGTATATACATATTAAACATTTTCACACCTTTATACATGTAAGTGACGTGTCCCATAACTAACACCCTGATAAGTGTAGCGATAGACCTTATAAAAAATGTAAACCTCACACTCTTAAAAATGTGTGATTTTTTAAACTCATTTCTTAAAACGTGTGATAATGCACTACACCTTTTTATAAAGATGTAAAACTACAATACTCCTCGTAAAGGTGTAATTACCACAGTGCACTTCTTTTTTGGGGTGTACACAGTGGCCCGGGACCCAATAAAATGACTGAACAAATAAATTACACAAACGAGTCGCCGAAACAGCACGTCGTTTTTTGGCCAGTGTTGAGGCAATTTCTGCCGAAAACTGGCTCCCATATTGGCCGGCTGTATGCTTTTTGCGCCTCGTTTCGACATCCGGCAAGTATGGCGGTACCGCTCAAATAAACGATTTATGCCTAATAGCACTGGAAACACTGATCTCTCAGTAGGCTGTGTCACGGCACCACCGGCAGTCATCGTTTGACACGAGCTAATGCATGCTATAGGAGAAATGGGAAAACTCGATTTTATTACGTTAGTAGGTTGTTCTCGACCATGAAACTTTTATCGTGTTTTCCGCAAGTAACAGTTAATATTGTGGGCAAGAATATTAAACGTGTTAGGATATCAATCTTTTTTAAATAAATGTTGTGTGGTTGAGGGTCGAGGGCGACTTTGTTGGGCGTTAACTGTGATGTGTTTAATGAGACAAGAGTTACCGAGAGTTATTGTGGAGCCATACGTGATCTCGGAGTCATCAGAGCTCAGCAAACGATAAGTTAGAAGGCCTTTACTGGGGAAATTCGCATCGTTTTAACCGCTTGTACATAGTACTTCTGATGAATGCTTTTTTTAACTGCAGTGAGGGCTTTTGTGACAAACTGAAACTCGGAGCTTCCCGTTCAGTCGCTGAACGTGTCGTCTATCTAGCAACCGAAGCAAGCGACGTCGGTAAAGTCAATGGTGCTCCGGCGTATTTTTTTTAATCGATGTCTGAACGCTTTACGAATGATTTTATCTCCAAGCATCCGATATAATGATCGCAGCACTTCATAAAATACTCGCCCTTGAGCACCACGTACAAGCTTCCTACTTTTGTGTGTTTCTCCTTTAAACTTGTGCATTGATGTTGTCAAGCAATGTCAGCCGGTGATGCCAATGACGGGCTTCCGACCCGCGATCCACACTTGCACTGTGACAGTTCTAATGGATTGCACCCGTAGAAGTGCTGCACGGAGAACCGGCCCCGAACGAACTTGGTGAATGCACAGAGTGCAGGCTGATACTGTCGCCATAGATGTTGTAGAAAAGTACCGATCTCATACCAAAGACTAGCGCCATTTTGTTCGACGTGATCGGTGACAATGTGAGAGATGCAGTCGCTGCCATCGTTTATTTATAAATGTTGGTTGCTGCAGCGTGGAACTTACATTTGCGATGACTCCCAATTAAGCAACTCGGCTGTTAGAGATATCTACAGACGGCGTAAGTTTTCGAAGCCAGCTGACTACAAAACAGCATACACTTGTGACAATTGATGGCACTGTACGCGCATGAGCTTGCTTCATTTTAAGCACGGTATTAAGAGTGAACCACTAGAAGGATACGGCTTAAATCTAGTTCGTTGAAATATGTAGCAATACGTTAAGTAAGACTTCTTTTATTTCCCTGGTGAGTGCGTTGAGAACGAGCGCTTCCTCAAACAAACTACGAAGGGGCAAGATGGCTGCCGTTCAAATATGACTTTGCTCAAGCTTCGGGCAACGTCTCCATGTTTAGCTTTCTCGGACGCTCGAGTGAATACGTCACAGGTGTTTGCTGTGGGAGCTTTGTCGACAAACGTTCCACTTTTCACCCGCACAGGGATGATGTGAGATCTCGCGGCCTCTGTGTTTCTCCTTAGCCTTTCATTACACACTGGAAAGGTTCCAGCGTCTGTACGGCAACATACCGACTCAAATTTTGCAAATAAAGCACGGTCGATTCCTCCCTTTGTGAAATATCAGACGCCTACAATTCGAGCTAGCGTTTGAGTTTGTGGCCCGCGGGACGTGATTTCGAACAGAAAATCTACTTTTTCTTTCGGTTTTGCTGTGCGAATGTCATCATCGTAGCAGACGAACTCCCGTCGTCTGCTCTCGCTTCTCGTCCGAGCGAAGCATGACGGGATCGAATTTTGGACCAACGGCGCTACAGAGCCCAAAGAAAACGCACAGCGAGCAGCGTGAACGCTCGCCTACCCGCGCTGTCTCGTGCTCTCGTGCACCAGCTAGGAATCGCGGAGGATTTTTCGTCAAAAGTTGCGAAGTTGAGCACGCGCAGGAGGAGGAAACATTGCGGCGTTCTTTTGGTCAGTTTCCCCGCTACGTCAGAAAGCAAAGAATGTTTTGTTCCACGAGTTTAGCGACCCAGCCATGCTTTCTACACATTGCGCTTTATATTTCCTCCAACGATCTCCCGCTACGAGAAAAACTTAGGCCTTGACGAGAACCTAGCACGTGGATATGTAAAGGCGTCGTGAAGGTCGTGACCTTAGAGAATGAAGGTCACGTGAAGGTCGTGACCTTCGTTGTGACCTTCAGAGACCTTCACCGTGAAGGTTGTGTCTTTCACGAGTGACGTTCGCGACGTTACTCGCGACCCCAGCGACCCTTGTGACGTCACGCATGACGACATTATGGGAAACGTTCCATAGTGCAACATGCGGTTACGAGTGACACCACTCGTGACCCTTGGGACGTCCCACGTGACGTTACGTGTGGCGACATTATCGGAAACGCCCCATAATGTAACGCGTGGTTATGCCGATGGCGACGGCGACACCGCTCAAGCCGGGAACAGGCGCCTAAGAGCTGCGCTCGAAAATATACCTGTAAGGTTAGCTAGCCGGGCTCTTAATCTGGGGCAGAGCGCTGGCGTTAAATATCCTTTCCTCGTGTTGAAAAACAGCGCGACTGGAACGAGGAAAAAGGCGAAGGGATACAAGACAAGCGCTGTCCCAGTAGCGAGGTTTTTTCAACATGTAGGCTTACCAACTGGCCGAGTTATCTATGCTTAGCACTTCTTCCTCTCAGACGTCCTCTCACACGTCAACGTAAAAAGTTTGACTGTATTCTGCTGGACTGCCAATTTGCTTGTTTTGTTCTTCTTTAAGTGTAAAATGTCTCAGACAGCTGAATGTTTGGCGTGCCTTAAAACTTTGACTAGGGATGTCCTGAGTATTAAATGCGTTGAATGTGAAAACATTTACCACGTAGGAAAATGTTCCGGAACGACAAAAACATCATATAAAAGCATGACTGCTGAAGCTCTAAAAACCTGGCATTGTGCCACGTGCAAAGCGCACACTAGGCGATCAAGCAGTCAGTCACCAGGCGACCTGGTGACTCAAGATTCCCAAGACTGTAACTTGGTATCTGTCATGACTAGGATGTCAGAGATAGATAAGAAATTGACTGATGTACTCGGAAAGATAGAAAGTGTAGAAAAATCGCTGAGCGCACAGTCGAGCAAAGGCGACATCATGATGGAAAAAATAGAGAACCAAACAAAAACAGTGGAAGGAATGGAAAAGAGCTTGAATGAGCTCAGCACTAAATATGATGAGGTTCTCTCAACGCTAAAGACGCAAGAAAACACAATGAAGGAACTGAAAAAGAAATCAGATGACCTAGCAACCAGGTTGGAACAGAGTAACAATGAAATCATCGAGCTCAGAAGTGCGCTAAACGAGGCTGAAATGTACTCTCGTAGAAAGAATATAGAGATTCACGGCATAAAGCAACAGCGGCACGAAGATATAACGAAGCTTGTTCAGGAACTCGCATCAAGACTTGAACTTCCAGTTCCCGCTCCCGAACAGATTGAGGCTGCACACAGGCTCAAAGCCAAGGAAGGAAAAGTCCCTCCGATCTTGGTTAGGTTCAAGGAAAAAGCGAGCAGAGACTTGTGGACGGAGCAAAGGACAACACTCAGAGCAGAAGGAATCTACATTAACGAAAATATAACCAGAGCTCTTCGGAGCCTGTTTTGGGAGACAAAGAATGCGGCCAAAGAAAAGTCATATAAATTTGTATGGATGCGTAATGGTAAAATATTTGTAAGGCGAAAAGAGAATGCTGCTTCTATCCGAATTGAAAATGTGAGAGACCTGAACAGAATTCGTTAAAATGGACAACTCATTTCAATCATTCCCTGACTGGGATGACTTTATAGAACGTACTAAAACAGAGTATGAAAGTAACTCTTTCACACTGTTACATGTTAATATTAAAAGTATGCAGAAACACTGGGATCAATTGAATGTCTACTTGTCAGACAGGTTGAGTAGCCTAGATGCGTTAATATTGACCGAAATCAATGTTGATGAGGCTGCCTGTTTAGGATACAAATTAAATAATTTCAGTTCACATTATCTTTGTCGTGAAAAACGTAAAGGAGGGGGTGTTTTGATGTTTGTCCGGAATGACTGGGTGTCAGAGCGCCTGGAGACAACGTTTGCTACTGCAGAAGTGGTAGTAGCATCAATCTACCGACAAAATGAATCGTTTACAGTCTGTGCTGTGTACAGACCTCCAACCTACAACGTAGCTCCCTTCTGCGAAGAATTCAGTTCTCTCTTAAAAAAATTTAACAATAACCCTCACCTGATTTTGGCAGGCGATTTCAACATCGACGCTAAAAACCTTTCTAGAGGTGGATCATCGGAGTACCTAAATATAATAGCTGAATTTGGATTGGAAAATACTATCCAAGACTATACGAGAGAGGAATGTTTAGGGGATAGTATAACGAGAAGTTGTATCGATCATATCATTGTAAGAGTAAATGAAATGAGGGTATTATCTGGAGTTATTAAACAAAAAGTTGCTGATCACTACTTTATAATAACAACACTACTCCAAGAAAAGGATGGTGATAACTCGCATGTGGAAAATGAAAATGTAATTATTTTAGACAACAGAAATATTGACAGATTAATTCAAGCTTATGATTGGAATTTGCTTACCGAATATGACCATATCACTGCTTACCAACACCTAAGAGATAAATTCCAGGAAATATATTCGAAATCAAGAAAAACAAAAATACTCAAGAAAAGAAAAGATAAAAATGTATGGATTGATAAAGATATAATGGAGCTCTGCTACTCAAAAGACAAGCTTTGGGAAAGATGTAAACAAAACCCAGGTAATCAGGTTCTGAAAGAGGAATTCCGAAAAATGAGAAATAAAGTAACAGCAACGATACGGTTAGCAAAAAAGAAATATTTCCTGAATGAATTCAAAGGATGCAAAGGCAACTCTCAAAGAACCTGGGAACTTACACGACAGTTAGCTGGTCTGAAGGCAAAACAAAACATTGATGAAGCAATCACAAAAACTTTTGGAAAAACAACAGATTTTCGGGCACTCGGAAACGCTTTCAATCACACGTTTATTGATACTGTACAAAGTTTAAGAAACATGATAAATAAAAGTGAGGAGTCCGTTGTCGACACTAGAACTAATATGACATCAGCGTATTTGCCTTTGATGACTGAGTGCGAGCTAGAGGAAATACTTTCTGGTATGTCTTTACTGAAGCCAGCCGGTCATGATCTAATACGAGTGCGGGACCTTTACTGTAATTTCGAGAAATTGAAAAATGCTTTACTTGCGATTCTTAATGGCATATTTGAAAGCGGAAACATTCCAGATGGGATGAAAGTGTCTATCATCAGACCAGTATACAAAAAGGATAAAAAAAGAACTGAAAAATTATAGGCCAATATCAATACTTCCAGCTCTAACTCATATCATGGAAAAGCATTTAGCGAAAGTGATGACATCATTCTGTGACAAATTCTCTTTAATACACTCTTCACAATACGGGTTTCGCAAACAAAAAAACACGACTTTGTTGATGGAAAAATTTTCAGACATCATTTATCACTCGTTAGACAATAATCAAATCGCTCTTGCACTGTTCCTTGACCTATCTAGAGCATTCGATACCATAGACTATTCAATTATGCTAGCTAAATTATACAGAATGGGTTTCAGGGGACCATTTTATACACTTTTGAAAAATTATTTCAAGAATAGATTTCAAATGGTGAAGATTAAGGGTCAAATAAGTGACCCAATTCAAATGAAATTCGGTGTTCCACAGGGATCAACTCTGGGTCCTTTACTCTTTAACATTTATATTAACGGGATAGGTAATCTGAACCTTAAATCAAATATATTCCAATACGCAGATGACACAGCCTTAATACTACCACACGAACAATATAATCTTGCTGCTCCGATTTTTCAATGTGATATAATGGAATTAATGAGTTGGTTTAAAAATAATTATATTTTTGTCAATAGCGACAAGACTAAACTGATGTGCTTTAGAAACCCTCATAAACATGTTCCATTTGATGTTCCTATATTTCTTCATGATCGACAGTGTCATCAGTGCAACTGCCAAAGAATGGAAAATGTTAAAACAACACCCTATCTTGGTCTGCATTTCGACGAACATGTTACATGGGGTAATCACATTGAACAAATTACACAAAAACTTCGTGTTGTCTCAGCATATCTTTATAAGCTGAAAAGTGGATGTGACATCAATTTGAGGAGAGAGAGGTGTATCTTTCATTGGGGGAATCTGCACTCCGTTACGGTATTACAATATACGGAACATGCGCTAAATACAAACAACACAAAATCGATAATATCATAAATAGATGTGTTAATAATATAGTATATGGGTCTAAATATGAGCCTCTTGAAACTGATGAAAGAATGAATGCAGTTGGAATATTATCTTTCGAAAATGTATTTAAATATGTTGTTTTAACCAGCCACTATTTCTCCAGTGAGTTCAGAGACATACCAAACAGAATAAAAACACTCCGACACACAGAAACCTATGCCATTCCAAAAATATATACGAACTACGGAAAAAAACAAAGACAGTATTATGTTCCTGAGATATTTAACAACTTACCTAAAGATCTCCTTAACCTGTCATCCAAGAAGCAGATGAACAAGAAGATAAAAGAGTGGTGTTTTTCTGTCTAGTGATGTAGTGAACGATAAAAGATGTACGTAGTTACTGATTTGTGGAATTGTTTGTTTGATGTTTCTTCGGTTACCACTGACTGAGTTTATTATTGCATTCGATGTTACTTATCGCATAGACTTGTTATTAGTTCGTTACCACTGACTGATTGTTTTTCATTGTTGCATCTGTTGTTGCATTTCGCGTTGAATTTTGTTAATAGCACGTGAACTCTCGTAGCTGCCTGTACTATTTTTGTACTTTTCTCTTTTTTATACTAATCATATAGGTTGTTAAGTGCCGTATGTGCTTGTGATTCATTTAATTATGAATTATATTTATGTCTACAATATAAAAATAATTACTGCCATGTCCCGCATACAAGCGTTCTACGCTTAAGCGGGCTGGATTGTTTGCCGGTTTTTGATTGAAAATAAACTTTATCCTTTATCCTTATTAGAAGAAATGCGTTGTAATTCTACAAAAACTTGTACTCGTTCAGTGACTTTTGTAATATATTGAACGAGAGAAAACGAATTGGGCATTGTAGAGCATTTAAGATAGAAAAGGGAAATCTGCTTTTGAGATTCGATGTTATAGTTCGATGCTGTACAGAGGTAACTTATACAGTGTGGTCTGAGGCTTCACCCAAGTTCTGTAACGCACTTTACGGTGATGTGATTACAAAACCGCACATCTGTAAAATACCCGTCCATGTCAAAACGAGCATTGGCGAAAATCAGGTTGATGGTTGACTATGACTTTTCCAGGAGATTCAATCCCAGAGCTTTACACTTGTCCCGAAGCCAAAAAATGTTTTGTCTCTGGAACCGAAAATTTTATTTAATGGCGTTTTATGAAGCGCCGTGCCACGTGCTATGTGATCGCTTAATTCCCCAAAACGTACTGGGTATTTTGGTAAACAAACCAGGTGTCTGGTTGCGCCTGTTTTTTTAAGTTGCACGATTCAACAATTATGATCAGACTGATTATATTGCTTCGATTTTTTAATCTTTGCATCCCTGGAATTTTTTATTATAAATTATCTGCGGGTCAGTAGGCATGCCATTTTATTTCGCTAGCAGTAATGTGAGCTGGTCTCTCGGCAGTTCTAATTTCAACACCAGTCTGAACGTTCACAACCGTAGCTTACCATTTTGGCAAACGCTTTCTGTAATTCCGAAGTAAAACGCTCATCAACACATTTTATCTGCACGTCAGCCATATTTATTTTTAAGTAACGTTTGCAAAGCCTTTGTTTGATTAAGACGTTATTGATAGAGAACTAGCTCTGCCATCGAAGTTATCTGTGTTGTCGTGTTGACAGCCCGAAATTCGCTCACCAGCGATGAGGGCAACACACGCTGTCCAACACAAGTTGCTCGTGTTTTTAGTTGCCGAAAGCAGTCATTCCGAAGTAACATTTTAGTTGTCGTCTATGTTGTGCTGCTGTTGCTGCGATGTGACAGGCTTGACGGACAACATGGGGAGCGAGCAACAAGTTGCCTCCGACTGTAGGACAACTTGTTTTGTTGCTGTTGCCGTCGTGTTGCCTCAGTGTGACAGGGCCTTTAGAAACGAGGCAAGGCGTCCGACCAGACTTTCGAAGGTCCTGTTGCTCAAGGTCACAAAAGTGTGACTTCTGGCTACCATAAACGCTTCAATAACACTCTTGTGTTTCGTGTCTTACACTAGAACAGTAAGGTAGAATGTAACGGATTACTTTTTGTGGTAACGGTAACTTACTTTTATGGAAGGGTAATTGTAACTGTAATTATTTACATTTAGCCGTGGCTAATTGTAAATTAATTCTCTATTTTTTTAGAAACGTCAACAATTATGGTTGTAAATCGCCCTTCTTCGTCTCAAACACTGGTCAAACTGTGTCGCGATAAAGTATGTAGAAAGGGAAATTTAGCGTCAGTTTGAGGTTTGCCTATGAAATCGTACAAAAACTGAATAAAGTTTCTGTTACGTCCGTTTTGTCGAAAAATAGCTTTTTATTTTCCAGAAAAATTTTGATTTCTCCTGATTTCTCAAAAATTTGTTTAACACATTTCAGATAGTAACTCAAATTTGCGCTTCAGAATATATTGTTTTTGTTTTTGTTTTTCGGAAAGTTATTGAAGTTAGAAAATTTTTGTATGAGAGGCGCTACAGGTCCCATCAAAACGGGACGTCAAATGTTGTAATAAGTGTAAGTTTTGGGGTAGTTCACACTGGTTACAAGGGACTTCTGATGTCGTAAAAATTAATTGTACGTAAGCTGATGACAAAGAAAACGGGAAAAAAAGCCCGAAAATTTGTGTTTATTAGACTGCCTGCTCGACTAGCAAGATATGTGTATGTAGACGTCAACCCACGAAAGAGGGCAAAAAAGTTAAGTTTTAGTTTTTTCATCAGCTTTATTTCTAGATTTAAGAGCTATTATTTCACACCTTAGAGGTACAAATATCTTCCAGGAAGAATAAAACCCGGAGGGTACCACTAAAGTCCCCTTAACCAACTTTGTCTTTGTTTAATAGCAGTAGCAAAGTCCCCCTTCAATGTTCTGTTCCAACTCGCAGGCATATCTTCTCTCATGCACCGCGGCCTGACCAATTTTGGAATGCACTGGGTCTCTAATCACTGCGGAGATTTGTATTGACGTCTCGCACGTTGCATTGATGGGTGAGTGCTTTTGGAGGATTCACTAGTGCCTTATGAACGCTACAGGCCCCAAGGCAGCAATCCAACTATGGCACCTGGAGCGCGTTTTCGACTGGGGTTCTTATTGGGTTTCTAAAGACTGGTCTCCGCGATTTCCGTTTGATGACGTCATCGAATTGTGATGATGCTGTCGCTGATAGCGATCCTGGTGGCGTCCCGGCAGCGGGTGCTGGATGTGGCAGACGCCTGTTCTGCTGCAGGTCGCGCTCCAGCTTTACAGACCACTGAAGCTTCGGCGCCCAGGGTGGACACGCTGTGACGATAGCGACACTCCCTTTTCCTCTGGCGTTTTTCTTTCTTCATAACTTCTACGTTGAACCGCAAGGATCACGGACATTCCGGAAGCATGACCTTCCAGTTTTTGTGACGTCCTTCATTTCCCGCTCCGGGACCACTTTGGATGCACGGGCGGAATATAGACGTCAATCACACCAACTGGAAGACGCGTTCCAGGTGGAGTAGTGCCACTGCACTGGAAAAATGGGTCATCTACAGGTGTAACCAAATTTTCTCATCTAAATACCTTCGCTTGGTCGGCGACATCCCCTATAAAATTGTTTTTTTTTTATTTTTTATTGAAAACGTGTTGACTTCTTGTTGACTATGATAACTTTTTTTTTTTAAACTTTGACTTCCTTTTGACATGGTGAACAGAAAGCTTGTTGACTTTGTGTTGAAACATTTCTGATGATTTTGTTCAGCCTGAGTAAAAGAAAAACTTGACCTTCTATTTACTTTATTTTGAATTATTTCAGAAGACTCCCTATTGACAGTCTCATCGGAATGACTGCAGATGTTTTGTTTACTTCGTGTTGAAATGTTTCAGTTGATTCTCTGTAGCCAGCGCCAAAAAGAAACGCTACAGGCTTTCAGTTGACCCTTTATTTAACATTGTACATCTCGACCAGATGTCAAAAGCCACCAAGTTTCTCAATAGTCTCTGACAAGCTGGGAACGGTAGGGAGCAGCTTTAGTTGTCCCGCCTTTGCGCATAGCCTACTACCCTTGGCAACGCTTCAGCGTTCGTGCACCTCGATCGCGCGCGTGCAGTCAAAGTACGACGGAAGGTATGGGGCGCGTGCTGAATGCCAGGCGTTCAGAACACGCCCTGCCGTTCTTAGTGTTTAAATGACTATAGTGACTTTAATGACCATTGACCAACTAGTGAAACAAAGCAAAACTAACTATTTTAAAGTGGAGAAACTGCATTGACTCGCTTCGCCCTGAGTGGTGCTATGCAGAGAGGTGCATTTCTCCTAGGAGCCATTTTGCGGGGATATCGTTTTAGCGACAGCGCCCAAATATTATTAATGGTCCCATGCTTTTGAAGTAAGAGATATCGTCCAGGAACTTCGAACATTGTTTTCTCTTAGGCAGACTCCCGAGGAGAAGATCGAATACTTGGAACCCTAATAAGTGCTGAGGTGGTTACCGGCCATGTGATTACCTTCAATATGTAGGCTATATAACGCTCTGGAGCAGTCAGCGGGACTGTGATTCAGGTGTTCAGTATTCCATGGTGTTTATGTTTCTGTTCGTTTCAACGTGTAGTTGTGAGATGTATGTGTAGTGCCTTCAGATACAAGAGGAACACCATTTACTAACGAAATAAAAAATAAAAAAAACAAATTCGCGTTTTTACGGTGTTTGGTTTGTCAGCCAGTTAGGAGCGGCATGGAAAGTCACAAGTAAGCTTTCAACACTTTGTTGAATGAATAGCTGAGCTGTAAAAATTTTATTTTATTTTTAAACCGCTGTAGCTTCTTATTTGAAAAGCTGTAGCTTTTCAATTGAAAAGCTGCAGAAAAATCATCTTGGAGGCGACAGAAAGTCTGTTGTCTTTTTATAACAACCTGGGCCAATATTCAAAAGAAAGTCAACAGAAAAGCTAGAAAAAATAAGATGAAAATTTATTGATATTTCCTATATCCTCTGATGACTTTTTTCAACTGCCTTTAAACAGGAAAGCAGCAGAGGTTTTTTTTGTAAGGGATATTATATAGACTAGTTGCAGTGCTGCAATGTTCATGTTTGCAGGGTGATTCACCGAAGGCTGCCCGAAACGCCCTCACGTAATGTACGCATCGCACAAAAAAGCTAATGTTGGTCAGAAAACCTATTAAAACAAAACAAAAAACTTCGGGTATCATTACGCCTAAAATTACTTAACAGTAAATGGTTATCATTAACTTTAAAGGTGTATGGTTTTAATTTGATATTTCTGGGTAACCTCCGAAAACAACTATATCAACTCACTTCACAAAAATATAACTACGCGTCAATTTGGGAGCTAGAAGGAAACACTCGATTTCGACGCTTTTTCAAGTTCCAGTTTTCTGCCAGAACGTCTGCGCGCCAGAACGTCCAGAACGTCTGCACGCTGTCTAACACTTTGCCCCTTAAAACCGTAAAGCGGCCTTAGACCCCTAGATAATAAAAATTAACAAAGGATCTTTTAAAATCCGTAAGAAAGAACAACCTTGATCTATTGTAAAGTTTTATAACAAATGTTATACAACTTAAAATGTCTTCGAAAGCGTACCGATAAAGGACACTTTCAAGTGACTGAAAAGTGCCAGAATATAAGAAAAATGCCGACCACCATAGATGTTTCCGGCAAAACCCCCACTCTTTTTTCTATGGCAGATCAAACGCTGGAGACGGGGTGAGTGATGTAGATGACACCAATTAGGTGTTAGAGGACAACGTGGAGATAAGGAAACTTGGGCGAGAGGGCTTCTCTTCCTCTGACGTTTGCCACGAAACAGCTGCAACAGGTTCCATGCAGACTTGGGTGCCTTAGTGCAGAGGTTCCGGCTCCGTTGTCCTAACTGCTCACCCTTAGTGACTAAGGAGAGCTTAGCATGAGTAATTGAGAAGCACGCTCACAGCAAACAGGGTTAATTTTAGAAAGTCGACTTTTGTCCAGTACGGCAAGCAGTCATCCATTTTCAATACCAACATGGTTCACTAAGCGTAACAATGATTTCGTGATAAATGGTAGCATAGCTGCGAATTGATGAAGAATTTGAGGTAAGGGGAGATCGTAAACCGGCATAAAGTGAGGAAAACAAGCGCCATCACTTGCATCCGCCACGTTACTTTGTTTTACAGAAGTATATTGTAAGATATGTTGTTACATAAAAAACAAATGTATTTTACTATTTTTATTTAGGTCTTAAAATGCTATACATGTGCCTCAACTATTTATATCCCCGAATGATTTTTCAAGAGATCTTGCCCAGCCCTGACACTTAACAAGAACTCCGCTAGTCCTTATTAATCTTTCGGCATATACAGCACAATAGAAATGCACTACACAAAAAATCACAAAATATATTTTTTTTCAATTTTAGTATGGATCGTCATCGAAGCACAATAGTAGCCGGAGACTTGGGAAAAGACGGAACGGACCACTACTACATGCAATTTTCCACAGTGAGTATAAGCCTGCGGGGCATTTCCATATTTATTTATGGCAGAAATTTTGTATTGTCCTTTAAAGGTCACATGGTTGGTTAAGTGGAAATTGGATAGATAGAAAATACAAATGCCTTTTTATGGAAATATTCGAATAGGTCGTTCCGAAAAATGCCAAAAGGTTTCGCGGTAATCATACTGCACTGTGGGGCTGTAGAGATGTACACTCGCGTCCGCTCAAACGCTTCGTATACTAGAGAAGGGGAAGGCGATTCCCTCGTTAAATTGTGAATTCAGCTAAAGAAGAATGAAACGAACTTGTACGAAAGCTGAAACGGATTCCGTTTTGTTAACATCCTGCTTCTTGCTACGAAATCGCTAACTTCATGAATACTCTTTCATGACCGGTACATTTCATATTGCAATGCGTAGATATGACGGAGGGGGAGCCAGATATTCCTGATATTGTCAATGGTGGTGACCAAAAGTACAAGAATTTTACAGGAAGAAATAAACAATAAATGTGACAAACTAAAACCATAGAAAAGGGAATAGAAGATAATAACAGCGCGTCGCGAGCGTCGAAGTGGGCGTAACAGCAGGATCAAACGCTGGGGCGAGACTGACTCCGCCCGCCAATCGAAGTCTCTTATGTACCCTCGTGGGGTTCTGGAACATTTGGCGTGAGAACTTTCGGTGAGAAGGAAATTCAGAACTCGGTCAGACGAGAACGTCCTCTAACTTACGGGAACGCCAAGTCGAAAGAATAAATAAAAGGTCATTCCGCCGGCTGGAATAGAACCTAGACCTTCCGCGTGGCAGTCAAGCGCGCTAACCATTCGACCACGCGCGCTCGCTCGGCGACGCGCATGGCATTACTCTCCCTTTTTAAAAGCGCATCGTCTCGGTGCGTGATGTCGGGAAACACAACAGCAAATTAAACAAAGATTATGGCAAACTGCGGGGACTTGTAGTACACAATCCTATCGAACGCAGTACAAACCGCAATGCATAGTCCTATCGATCGTAGTACGGCTTGAGGCGCACGACGTAGATGACTTCCAGTCGTTGAGGGCGGCGTGATGAAGTCTGTCTTCCGTCGGGCATCACCTCGTAGTTCAGATCCCCGAGTCGACAAAGCACTTTGTAGGGTCCGAAGTAGCGCGTCAGGAGTTTCTCGCTGAGACCACGGCGGCGGATTGGCGTCCACATCCACACCCTCTCTCCGGACTGGAAGCGGACGTCCCGATGACGA
Source organism: Ixodes ricinus (assembly GCA_037355805.1). Taxonomy (NCBI): domain Eukaryota; kingdom Metazoa; phylum Arthropoda; class Arachnida; order Ixodida; family Ixodidae; genus Ixodes; species Ixodes ricinus. Next base: position 18,757 of record JAZHYW010030018.1, read on the forward strand.
AGGTTGCAGCGGTGGGTGTTGACACGTTGTTGGGCTTGATTTCGGAGTCTGACGAGCTGACGGAGTTCTTCTGCCGGATGGGCAACCACCTGGGCCTCGTCGCTTACGTCGACTGCCGGTTCGTGGGTTAAAATTGCGTCCAGCATTGTCCTTACTTTGCGACCATGACGCTGTTGAACGGGTGTAAACGGGTGGTCTCTTGCACGGCCGTGTTGTAGGTAAATGTGACGTGCGGCACACCTCGTCCCATGTCTTGTGCTCCACGTCGACGTACATGGAGATCATGTCGGCTATGGTCTTGTTGAGTCTTTCCGTCAGCCCGTTGGTCTGCGGGTGGTACACCGAGGTGCGCCGATGGCTGATGTGGCTGAGACGAAGGATTGTTTGCGTCAGCTGGGCATGAACGATGATCCACGGTCTGACATCAGGACTTCGGGAGTGCCGTGCCGGAGGACGATGGACTCGGTGAAAAACTTGGCGACTTCCACAGCAGTCCCTGAAAGAAGGGCTTTTGCTTCGGCGTACCGTCTGAGATAATCTGTGGCAACGATTATCCATCTGTTTTCATGTCTCGATGGTGGGAAAAGACGAAGTAGATCTATTCCGATCTGCTGGAATGGTGCGGTCGGAGCAAGCGGCTGCAGGAGACCTTCCGGCTTCGTCGGCGGTTTCTTGCGTCGCTGGCACTTGTGGCAGGATCGTGCGTAGAGGTTAGGGGTCTTCGGCAGCTTGGACCAGTAATACCTTTCACGAATTCGGGCAATTCGGTAGGGAATACCTGCAGCCATGGAGGGCTGTTGTCTCCGAAGTTTTCCTTGTGATGTACACCTTGTCGGTGGTCGAACGTCGGCAGGGCTCTCGAGAAGATTTGGGGGATAGTACCCCATCGTCCTTCGAGGTGCTCGAGTAGCGCGCGCAAATCAGGATCGTCTCTTTGACGTCGTGCGATGTAGTCGGTGCTCACTGCACCTAGGAAGCACTCGTCGTCATCGTCGTTGCTGCTGCCGGAAGGTGTTTCAACGGGGGCTCTGGACAGGCAGTCGGCGTCGTTGTGTTTGCGGCCTGACTTGTAGACCACAGTCATGTTGAACTCTTTTAGTCGGAGATTTCATCGAGCGAGGCGTCCTGACGGGTCCGTGAGGTTCGCAAGCCAGCAGAGCGAGTGGTGGTCCGTGACTATACGGAACGGGCTCCCGTACAAGTACAGACGAAACTTGGCGATTGCCAGACGACCGCAAGGCATTCTTTCTCAGTCATGAGGCAATTTTTCTGCGCCTTGAACAGTGTTCGAATTGCGTTCGTTATAGGCGAACCGACACTTTGACGGCTTGTGGGTGAGTCCAGGGTGCGTATGGCTTGGAGAACAGCTCGGAGTCGTCGCAAGTGCTCGTCGAAGTCGCTGTAAAACACTACAACCTCGTCGAGGTTGACAAGAGAGCTTCTGCCACTTCAGTCCTTCTAGCACGGTGTCCGCGACACGCTGGAAAGAGGCTGGCGCCGTGCACAGTTCGAATAACATCACCTTGAACTGGTACAGTACATCCTTCGTGACGAAATGCTGTCTCTCTCTCGGTCCTGGTTCGACGACTTCGATCAGCCAGTAGCCACTCTTTTGGTCCTTCGATGAAAAGTATCGAGAGTGGCGGAGCCGGTCTAACGTGTGGTCGCTGCGGTAGAGTGGATTGACGTTTTTCTTTGTCAACGCGTTCAGCTGCCGGTAGTTCACGCAGAATCTAAGCTGTTTCGTCCTTCTTTAACCAGTACGACTGGAGAGGCCCACGGACTACTGGAACGTTTGGTTATGTCGTCGTCCAACTCCTCTTGAACTTGCTCCTGGATTACTTCCCTTTCTTTGACGGAAGCTCTTTACGGCGATCGATGCGCAGGGCGCGCGTCATCCTCGGCGACGATGCGGTGCTTCACGATAGCGGTTTGGCGCACCTTCGACGACGTTTCAAAGCATTTGCGGTATTCGGCGAGGACGTTAATCAGCTGCCGTCGTCCCGGGCCCGGAAGCTTAGGGTCAATGTTGAGCTGCGCTGGCGACGTACTGTCTTGCTGAGAAAGCTTTGATGATCCCGACGGGCACGAAAACACTCTACCACGGCGGTAAGTTCGCGTGGCTTGCCAGGACTCGGACCGCGGATGATGTCGCTTTCAGTTCCTCCGGTGGTGAAGCAGGTTTTCGTAGCGTCAACCGGTTTGCTCCGAGGTCGATAACGGCACCATATTCACAGAGAAAGTCTATGCCGAGGATAATGTTCCTCGCACAGTCTTGCAGAATGACGAATTTCACGGGCACGTCTCACCGTGGATCTCGACGCAAGCAGTACCTTTCCAAACTGGTGTGATGAGATGCCCTCCGGCGGTTCGATTTCTAGGGCCTTCCCACGGTGTTGTCACTTTTTGTAGGCGGCGAGAGAGCCTCCCACTCAAGACTGAGTAGTCTGCACCGGTGTCCACGAGCGCCGATGCGTCGTGGCCGTTGATAATAACGCTTAGGTTTTTGAACACTAATGCAGGGGCGTCAGCTGTGACGCGTAGCGTCGGGAGGGTGGAAGCGCTCCGTCGTTCTTGGAGGCTATTTACTTCGGTCGTCTTTGGCAACGCCACCTCCAGGCGTTGCCGGACTTAGTTTTCCCGGCAACGCAGGGGAGAGAGGCTCTCCGGTGGGGTCGTGGCGCTGGAGGCGCTGAACGTCTGGCCGACGGTGAACGGGATCCATGGCGGAGAGGTGGCGTTGAAGATGGCGAACTTAGGAGGTACTCCTCGATGTCACGAGGGCGTACTCGTACCTTGTGCGCTGGTCGTCCGGGTGGAACCCTCCCAGCCCAAGTTATCAGTAGGGGCATCGACGGTAAATGTGGCCGGCTTGACCGCAGTGATAGCACAACGGGCGTTGATGGGCCGTCCTCCACACGTCGGCCTTTTGTGGCGGAGCTTGTTCTGGGCGGACGTACGCCCCATCTTCCTGGCGTCGGGAATACTGGGGTGCTGGAGGTTCACATCGGAGAAGCGCCGTATAGGGGTGAGCAGGGGGCGGTGGTCGTCTGGTAGCTGCGGTGTAGCTCAGCGTCGGTGGTTCAGGAGCGGCGCTGGTGAGAACTTCTGGCTGCAGCGCCTGCTGAACTTTTTCCCGGACAATCTCGGCGATTGGGGGTGAAGCCGGGCTTGTGGCAGCAGGTAGTAGCTTCCTGATTTCCTCCCACACGACGTCCCGGACAATCTCGCGGAGGTCCGGGTTATAGCAGCTGGAAGTCGAGAGAGCAGCGAAGCCGGGAATTTGCTGGTAATGGCAGGCCCGTTCTTGAAGATCACGTTGGATGTTCGTGGCTTCCTTGACGAAATCTTCGACTGTTGTTGTAGGGCTGCGGACCAGGCCGCCGAAGATGTTGTCTCTCATGCCCGTTTGAGGATTCGTAGCTTCTTTCTTCATCGCTTCTTTGCAGAACGTTTTCCACGAAGCCGGTGAGGCTCTCGTTGGGGCCTCTGGGCTTTTTTCCGAAGATCTTCGGCTCTCTCTCGGCGGTGGTGGTTGATATATGTGCCCTTCAGCTCGCTCTTGAAAATGTCCCGCGATGTCAAAGAGGACTCATGATTTTCGTACCAGTGTTTGCCGGTCCCCTCAAGCGAGAAATAGACATTGTGCAGGTGCTGCTCATCGGTCCAGCCATTATGACGGGCAACCCGTTCGTACTGGTCGATTCAGTCTTCGACACCTTTCTATTGCTCGCCATGGAACGGTGCAGCCACCCACGGTGCGACGGGCAGGTAAACGATGGTAGAAGCGGCCGGGGTTGGCGACTGCTGGTTGTGCATCGTCAGCCTCGTAAGCTGCTTGGTCCTGGGTGGCAGAAGTTCGTATTCCGGGTGTAGGCCTTGGGTGCGGCGACTTGATCGGGTCTCGGTAGTGTCTTCGTGGGCTTGGGGTCGCAGATGCACTGCGGGCTCTCGGAGGGGTACGCTGGAGGGACATGCGCTACCCAGCACTTCCACCAAAATGCCACTGGTGGTGACTAAAAGTGCAATAATTAAACAGGAAGAAATGAACATTTAATGGGGCGAACTTGTGCCCAAAACAAAAGGGAATAAACGTAATAACAGAGCGTCGCGAGCGTCGAAGTCGACGTAACAGCAGGATCAAACGCTGGGGCGAGAACGACTCCGCTCGCCATGCGGAGTCCCCTTATGTACCCACCTGCGGTTTTCTGGAACATTCGGCGTAGAAGTTCCGGCACGTAGAACATTTGGAACACGACCAGACGAAAATCTTCTCGAACTTACGAGCACGCCAAGTTGAAAGAATAATTAAAAGCTCATTCCGCTGGCTGGAATCGAACCTGAACCTTTCACGTGACAGTCAAGCGCGCTGACTATTCGGCCACGCACGGGCTCCTGGGTGACGCGCGTTTCAATTTAATTTATTGATATATAAAAGGAAATTAAAATGTGCCTTTAATGAAGGTAGCAACAAATTTCTTTCCTGGTTATTTGAGTATCGGGATATGCAGGGTGTTTGTTTTTAGTTTAACAGGTTTGTTAAAAGGAAACCGCGAAAACTACACTAATGCGGTCTGTGCAGGTGAATTATGCGGCCAGGAAAACAGTATATAGGTGGCTGATTGTCACGATAAGAAGACTACTTATGTAACTTTGGTAATTAACTTTCTAACAAGTGAAATTAGAGACATGGTTATGACGAAACCTCGCTGAGCGTCATCGAAAACCACTATATCTTTAATTTGTAGAGAGATTTTCAGCGTGCGGGAAGCGAAGTAGCGCGCTAGATTTACCACTCGTGTAGCAGATTGTAAGGGTGCTGGTCCGATAACGTTCCCGCGCGAATTCGCCCCAGCTTTCTGCCCGTTGTATGAGTTGTACCTGCTCTGCTTCCTTCGTGCTTAAAAAGGGCCCTGCAATCCTATTTAATCGTCTACCTTTTTTCCGGGTTTCTACGTCTCTGTGGTTCTGGCAACCCAGTGGCCACGGCGAGAGTAACTAAATATGTGCGTCATATTTTAACCGCATGACGCGGAAACCTCCTCCTCCTACGGGGATGCCCCGTGGTGTCTAACGCATGCGGCACGTGACGAAATTGTGACATTTTTGGTCTTGGTCAGCCGAGGGAGAGAGCTGTCTCTCCTCGGCCTCACCTCCTTTCCGGGTCTTCCCCTCCCTCCCCACATTCCTCAGTCACCGTCGTCCGCGGGCGCGGAAAAGGGCGGACAGAGGGACCAACTACGTAAGGAACGCGGTTATTTTTTGCTTGCTCTTGTAAGGTTTTTTATGCCTGTGACTTCGAAAATAAAGCGAATTTGAGAAAATAAAAAGTGCAACTAAGTTACTACACTCTTCGAAAAAAAGGGTATTTATAGTCTTCCTCAAAGGGAGGAACGATCTTGTAACCTATGTTCCCTAAAAGAGGAGAAACTTTCGTCCCTAAAGCAGGCGAGCAAAGTTCCTCCGTCTCCTAGATATCATTATGGCAGCCCCAAATCGAGCAAATCGTGCTCAATAAGGCGTAACGAGGACGCTACGTCTCTTGTACAGGACGAGAGGAGCAACAAATAAAAGCGTAACATGAGTTTTCCGCGAACTGTGCTTATCGGCCCAAGTCAGCTTCTCCCCGCAGTTAAAGAAGCTTGCGTTTCAAAAGCAGTTACTCAGTCTTATCGTCGTCAGCACTGCAATGTTAAACGGAGACAACCAATACCCAGTTACTTCGGGCACTTTACGTCTACCTTTGCTATTCCCGGGGTCGAAATTCCATCGTCATCCACACAACACGGAGGAATGGTAAACCAATATGCGAAACCAAAAGAAAAAAACTCAAAGGCGCTGTTGAACGGTGACCAGGAGCAGCTCGCGTTGCGTGAAAGAAGGTTAATGGCTTGCCACCAGATGGCAGGGTCAGTCAAGCAGAGTAAATGCACGTAAATAGGCTAGGGCGCGCTAGGTACCGTCCAATTCATGTTCTAAAGAATATTTTAATTTTCTCATGCCACGATTGCGTTTGGGAACCTTTATTATACTCACATGTAGACACATTACGCATACTACATGCATCAGCTGAACATATACATTGAGTGCATACAGATACACGGCACATACAAACATCCATACAACAGCACACTAACCCGATCACTACTTCCGAGCTCTGCGTTTTCCGTCTTTTATACTGGCTGTTTTTAACGCACGGAATTTCTCGGTTACCGCCTAAGCATTGAACAACATTCCCAGCACGTTGATATTTTTCGAGTGATGCTATACCTCTGAGTATTCTGAACTACTCAGGGGATGAATCTATTACTAAAAGTAAACGCTCATGCCGTAACTACTTAAAAGCCAATAAATCAAGCCGCTTTGATGCGGTTCCAAGCCATCTGTTTCTTCCAAGCACGGTCCGTCGTAGTCACTATTTCTACTGTAGTGTTTGTTTTTCTATTTGCGCTCTTCGCGCACGGCTGCAGTTGTCGTCTTGAATTAATCTCTGTCCAGCGGATATTCACTCAGCTGGAAGTGATGCTTCACGGGCAGAGATATCATTTTTCGATCAGCTTGAAAATACATAAAGCCGCAATTGCGGCAGGTGTTAAGTACACGAAGCTAGGCCGTGGCGAGCTCGAAAACGTCCAGCGCGCATCCCAGCGTGCCACTTGGAGGGCAGTTTCTCCAAGGACCATGTATATTAAAAACAACAAAATAGAGAATATTGTTTTGTTTTTTTCGATTTACTTACCATTTTTAATGCTAAAATTCCAAACTGTAAATATAAATGCTTTTCGTCAAATTTTCATACGGTTCGGTCCTTTCCTTAGAGCGCAGTCGCTCTCGGGAGGAGACAACCGTCAGTCACATTTGGCCACTGAACGGAGCTACGGTTCAGACGAGCGTTCCAACATGACTATCCGCACGTCTATCGATTGCACCTAATTACTCAAGTGGTCTTAAACTCTTTAATATAAAGCGGAATGTTAACCTGCAACACACCGCCTCCACCGATCACGGCCCGACCAGCGGCATTAATGCCCGACAGTTTAGGTCGTCTCATCTTGGTGTTACACCACTGGTACGCGAACACACAGTCACATCGGCGATAATTCCAGTCTTCTGTTCTCAACGCAGAACACTGCCAACGTGATGTTGCTGCTATGTTTCTAATACGCAGAAATACAGAACCACGTTGACTGCCGGCTAGCACTCGGCATCGGAAAACAGAACCGAACGCAGCGCAGAAGGCGCCCAGGCACCCGGCAGCAAAACCTGCCTGTCTTGGACGCAATCTCTGCGATTTGTCAAACGTCGTCAACGTTGACACATCCACTGTGGACACATCATTCTGCGTAGTTCACATGTCTCCGCACGGGTTCCGTCAAAAAAAAAAAAACGAGACAGAAAAAAAATCCAGCATGCTGAGCCAAATGTAATTCAATACTCTGTTTTGACTCTCAGCTCACTCGCTTTTTTCGGTCTCATGTTTTCTTTTTACATATAAAGATTAGTGACGCACGTGTTAATTTCACAGCACGTCGTCATTTTTGTAAACTGTTATGTATAGACCTTTTTCATAAGGGCGCCGCCTTGTGTTTATTATTTTTTCGTCACCTTTACCAGATATGCCTACAAGGTGTCTGGGGACGAGAGTAAACGAAAAAGGTATATATAACTGCCGAGGAGAGGGTGGAGGTTAGTCAAGTGAACACTTGCTACGGGGTACCCGCGTGTCTGTGTGACTCTCCAGCTGAAGAACGAGTTAATAAAAGCATTTTTACAAAAGCGGTTGGCGGAACTGACCGAGGAAGACATCACACCCTTCTTGCACAACAAGGTGAGCAGCCTAAAAGCCTAGCGTTCTCCTCGCAAATATGATTTTTTTTGTTTCGGTATTGAAAAGGGCACAGTCACCTAGACGAGCCGAATCATCTAGCCATCTCCTCACCTGTTCGTCGGATATCTACAAATATCGTCCAGCCATCTCATCCCCATCATGGTTACCTGTCACCTGTGCCCTCCCGACGACCGACAACATTATTTGAGCGCAGAATCTCTACAAGTTCACTTAGCCTCGGTTCACTATGTGATTCCCTCGCCATGCATTTCATTTTTACGAAAGAGTTAGCGCTCTTCATAATTATGTGGCTCAGTACGAGTTACACGAAAGAAACCCCGGGGCGTACGGCGTGTCCACCTTTTTAGGCATCGTGCAGTGCATATGTCAAACTTGCTCAGATATTTTGGTCCGCCATTGCGTTTCTTTTGTGACACTCACTGTCAAACTCGGACGTCTCCGTCCTGATGGCGACACTGATGCGACTGTGCACTTTTTTTCAAAGTCAGGTCCAAACCGCATTTGTGGATGGTAATATCAGTAGTTCGATTCAACGAGTCTGCACTTAAATAGCTGCCCGGTTGGAACATTGTCAGGAGCAAGGCTCGGGATTCTTTCTTTTCGGGATCAAAGTTTGTACACTTAGTTTGGGACGATTCCTTCCTCCAAACGTTGGTTGCGGAAATATTTCTCTGCCGACGCAACTTGCCTCAAAGCAATAAATCGTTAATGTCAGTGAGTGTCTTTACAAATCTGAACGGAACATGAGCTTTGTGTTTGCTGTGCACGCCGTTTTGCATCCTGCAAACAGGGCTTACAGAGGAAGAGAATCCTCGTATCGTGAACATATGTGCAAGTTTGTGTTTCCCAAAACGTTCCCTGTAACCTTCCCACAAGATGTGGAGGCCTTTGAGCGTAAAAATTGTTTCAGTGAACGTGTTTGGTTATGACAGCGAGAAAAATTTGTCTACCCACTGAAGGTAGTTCATGATAAGCTGGAGCACCATGTCGATCTTCTCCTTGTTAAAGGGCAACTCCGGCCAAAACTCACAAAGGAAATAAATTACTGGTATCGCTTTAGTGACACAAAACCAAAACCCCATCCAAAATATTACGTCAAGGGGACGCCGAGTTCCCAAATAATGCCGATAATAAAAATGCGACCCCCTGCAAGCAGCCGCTTCTTAGCAGGCCGCCAGCGGGTCACCGATCGCTAAAGCAATCTTGAGCCGTGACGCCATGGTCGTTTTCTTTTTTTCTCCGGTCCGGACCGGCGTACCCGTTGAAGTGCGCTTCTTTGTGCAGCTACCACCGCTACTTCGGCTGGTGATTGGCGTGTTTTGTCGTTGCTTTTATCTGCGCCCGTGTAGCTTTGGTATACCCTTTTTTATTTGTTTGTGAGAACTCCAAGGCTCCTTTTAGCGAGCAACTCGGTGCGCGCTCCCGTGCATCGTGGTGTCAGACAGAAGCACTCTTCCTGCGATGTTCGTCAGCATGTGGCAGTGGGTCATGTGCATATGAGTCAAGGCTCCAGCTATCGTCGTCTTCGATGTCCACACTAAACAAGCGTGTCTGCTGAAAAAAAAAGCCCGCCTAGTTTCGGCATCGATTTTACGACCTTGATGCGGGGATTCAAAATCAAATGCTTTATTTATCTCATTATGGCGAAAGGAGGCAGAGATAAAGAAAAATATTTGTAGGTTGTCGATATACGTCCGGCATTGAATTAGTGAAAAGGATGATTCCAGCCGAACCACACTGAAGTTGTAAGGTAAAGTATGCAGTCAACATTGCAGTGAACTTCGCATTACTAAGTGGCATGTCGTACGCAAAAGGTAAACATGATAAATGTATCCAGCTCAATAAAAGAGTCATTGCCATTGTCAAGTGCAGTGTTCAACATGGATCATTCACGCTCCATTGAAGGGGAGATGGTGGGCATGTCGACTGCAGCCACTAACTAGCTCCAATCACATTTTTTTTTTTTTACTTTTGATTGCGGCACGCCTTTTTTTTTATATTTTCACAAATTAGAACCACCACCTAGGCAAACTTATGTGGCAAATTACAGTGTCGTAGCTTACAAATTCGGTTTTTACGCGCCTGTGGGAAAATAAAAGATCGAGGTACAGCTAAGCACGTCTTATGAGTTGTGAATGCGAAAGCATGCAAGCCGCTCGTCTTTACGTGGCTTTCGATTTATTTCGATCGTCTGCATGCACAAGGAGTTACTTATCCAGTGTTACTGGGCACGGTAACCTTGGACGCTCGGTGCCCAGCGGAGAAACGGCGCGCTGATGGACACGCAGCTCCATGGGGTGAGGGATCGTGGAAACTGACGAGCGCAGAGGCCAATGGGAGCCCCGTCAACGCGCGCCAGCCAACGGAACCCAAGGAAACTAGGTGCCGTTTTCGCGCTTCATGCTGATGACATTAGCCCGCTTCATGAGACAATTAATGCTTTTGCATTAAAACACGAAATAACCAACGCATATCGCCTATCACGCGCGCGTTCGGACGCCACGGCCCCCGCTGGAGAGCCGAAGGGTTTTGTCTAGGACTGGCACGCAGCTCGAAAGCGAGAGGTGAAGAGATGAGTACGCACATGCACACGCACGGCGACGGCCACCTGAGTACTGTACGTACGGCACGTCACTGGCAGCGCGGCGTAAAGCAACGCCGCTCCATCCACGGAGCCCCGATGACAATTTAGGTCTAGCGACGAGTACGGAGGACTGCACGCACGGCGACGGCCACCGAGTACGGCACTGGCAGCGCGGCGTAGGGCAAGATGCGACGCCGCTTCATTCATTAGGCTTATAAGAAAGTACGGACAAGCGCACGCACGACGACGGCTCCCTGGTACAAATTAATCAACGCCTGCCGCGCGCGCGTTCCGCCGCTCATACAAGCAAACAAACACTCATGGTATTTTGCCGCAGAAAGTTACTCCTCTACCGTAGTCCAGGCGGAGGGTAGTGAGATAGGCGTCCTACACCGGCAGCGAACGAGTTCACCCGCCTTCTAGTCGCTAGCTTTTGGGTATGCGCACTAACTCTAGCTACATATGCTGGATATCTACCACGTATACGGAATTAAAACGAAAGCACATTACCTTTTTATCTTTAGACGGCTAACGCAGCAGACGTAGGAGACGCTTGGACCGCGTACTCATTGAACAAGAACGACCATGACGTCCCACATGCCTGGCGGCTGATTTCGAGTGTTGCCGGGGCCTCGAGCGTCTAGTTTCGGTTTTGTCGACCGCGCCCCAAACAAAAATTTTAGGCGTCGATATCTTTAAAACTACACAGTAAAAAAGAAAAAAAAAATTACATCTTGTTATTCAGGGACGCTTGACTGGGCTAAAAACAGACAGCAATCGCAAAATCGAAACTATGGACTGGAGTTGGCCTTTAGGGAACCATTTTGTCGGCATCAAAAACTTTTGCGAGAGTTTTTTTTTTTCAAAGGCCAGCAGTCTACGGTTTCGTTGTAAGAGGTGTCTTATCGGGTATACGAGGCAAGGAACCCTGTCTGACCATCTCTCAATGTGTGGCGAAGAGAATACGGGAAATACCGTGTGCCCAAACAAGGGTGACGAGCTACACTGTCGGAGCACGCATGTCATGAAAGAGTTTCTTTTTTATTGCCTTTACGACTTTGAAACGATCCTGGAACCGATTCAGTCGACGGGAAATGTTTACGAAAATCCCATCCCTAGCTCTTTCTGTCTTCTCGTCATCCGCTCAAACGACTTGTCCATTGTTGAGGAATACCTCTCAACGCGGATCCGATTGCGTATAAAGATTCATTTTGATTTTCAACTTTCTAGCGAAGGAAACACTACCCAATTGATTAGGTCAAGTGAAGTGCCACATGAAATGACTCGTAAAAACGAGGCTTCCCATACGAACTCTTCCGCTGTGGCATTTGCTACGAAAGCTTTAGCAAAAAAATAAAAACTCGCGACCACGACCACACGACGGGAGAGTAGAGGCTGGCGCTTTGCTCCCAGTGTAACCTAAACCATCGAATCAACAAACATATCATTCCACTCATAGCGGATAACCATTCCTATAACCTCAGCTGCTTTCGGAAAGCTTAATTTGTTCGAGTTCAAGAATATTAACGTACTCGGCCGCTCGCGCCAGAATTTTAAATTGTTAGAGATAGGCAACCTTCGCTTTGTTGACAGCCTCGCATTTCTTCATGTAAGTCTGGAGACGCTCGTGCAATATCTCCAATGTAAGAGCACAGAGCATTTGTGTTACCTTCGGCAGTCCTTTCCCGAGCACGTCGATCTCCTCGCCCGCAAAAGATTGTTTTGTTATAATTTCATTACAAGCTTTGAGAGTTACGAAAGGCAGAGCCTCCCGCCAAGAGGAGGCCTTTTTTAACAAGTTCACTGGAAGCGGGGTGTGTGAAGAGGACTACGAACATGCACAGGTCGTTTTCAATACCTTCAGCTGATAGAACCTAGGAGAATACAGCGACCCTTACCAAAGACGTACTGCCTCCTACTGGCCGATGTTTTTCAAAAGTTTAGACGGTGGACGCTGGAAAAGTGCGAAATTGAGACTTTACTTTTCGTATCGTTACCGTCTCTAAGCTTTCCGTGTCCGCTGAAATGGTCGAAAGTAAAACTGCAGCTAATTGACGATCCTAACACACTATCTCATGATAGAACAGGATATTCGCGGAGGGATCACTCAGTGCGCGACCCGCCAGCGCTACAAATGTTCCGGGAACGGATACGTTTAACCCGCAGCAGGGAACCGTCTCAGATTTTGGGCTTGGACGTAAGAAGTCTTTATGCGTCGACATTGAGGAGAAGTCCTGCCAGTGGCGGACTTTGAGTGGATGACGGAAGAAGAAATTGTCTGCGTGAACATCGATGAGGTTCCAGCTGACGCTCCGACGGGATACATTCTGGAGGTAGACTTCACTATGTCTAACGACTCACACGCTACTCATTTTGGCTTTCCCTCTGCCATGGTGAAACAGAGCATTCCATACACGAGATGTTATTCGACTATCAAAAAAGTCTGATTGAAAAGTTTGAAAATTTCCAAAGAGGAATCCACTAAGCTGCTGCTGACACTTGACGACAAAGAAAATATCTTTCGCATTACCGGACTTTGAAAATGTAGACTTGAAGAAATCGGGTGTGTACAGGGACACTCGCCTTGTCCGTGTGCCTAACTCCCCGAAACTACACTTCGTCGTTCTGTCCACTGACGTCGAGCTGGCGATACCAACTTTTACAAGCGGCTTGATAGCTGTTGGATATAACATACTGAATAGCTAATGTGCATATCAAAACCTGCCAAAAAATTACTGAGGTTTTACAGCAGGGCCAAAACACCTCGTCTTAATGTAATCCTTTAATGAGTACATTAGCTATTTTTATAAGTTGTATCAGCTCGACTATCAAGCCGCTCGTAAAGGTTGGTATCCTCAGCTCGACGTCAGTGTGACGGAACGACGAAGTGCAGTTTTGGGGAGTTACATATGGAACAAGGGTATGTACACAAGCACCCCTATTTCTTAGAGTGTACACCCGAGTTAAGACTAGAGGTCACCAAGACTCACCGAGTCCTCAAATTCTCGCAGCGAGCGTTCTTCAAGGAGTTTATTGATTTTAACTACCCGCTGAGAAAGCAAGCAACCAACTCCTTCCAGAAGAATCTTCAAAACTGTACAGCGTATATGGCAAAACGATCGAGAATGCGCCCAAACATGGAAACATTAAACTGTGCGTTAAAGAGGACGACATACTGAAAATTGCTTCGAAGCCGAACCTAACACAGTTTCGAGCACTTAGCTCACAGGTTGTAATTTTCCAGTTTGCTCCGAGAGGATCAAACTCAAGCAGCCACTGTACGCAGGATTCGCAATGCTTGAGATTTCAAAGACTAATGTACGACTTCTTTTATAATCATCTTCGCCGTGCGACCTTCTAAACGAAGGCTCTTTACTGCGACATCGATCCTTTTTCCCACACCTTCGCGGATCAGATGTAGACGACAAACTGCTCCAGCTCCAGGACGCATGCTTGGATACATCTGGCTCTCCAGACAGTCATAAGCTCTTTTTAGTCGAAAACAAAATGAAGCTTGGTGTGTTAAAAATGAGTATTCATCTACCCACTTGCTGGCGTTCTGTTGTTTAAAACCAAAGCTACACAGCTTCAAAACAAGGAGCAACATAGTGTGTGCGTAAGAGCCAAGGGAGTAAAGAAATATGAGTCCCGCAAATTGACCTACGAGCTGTACAAACCCGCACTAGAGGCGAGAACTTTGCACAGACTGAGGCAGCGCTTGATTGCTCAAAAACTTAACGAGAACAAAAGCATCTCGATCGAGGAGATTGCTTTGAATCCATTTGACAACAAGCGATTCATTTGCAGCGACGGGATTACGACGTTTCCTTTTGGCCATAAGAACGTTTTCGGAAGTGATTGAACTCTCTCCTCATCACACGCCTTGTAAATATTTTGGGCTGTGTCGCGTTGCTCACGAGATGTCACTTCCCCATCCTTTTTCCCGCCGGTGTGTCTTGAAAACTTTTTTGTGTTGTGCATTTTTGTGTAAAGGTTTCCAAATGGTTTTTTTGAGCAATACGTAA